>CALNXI010001792.1:36955-59455 GCA_942486025.1 Porites evermanni
GGCCCCCCCCCCCCCCAACCCCATTTCACAGGTGTAGCCGAGTTAACATAATAGCGTACGTTTGATACAGCTTTTTCGAGAAAGATTGTCGGGAAAAATGCACACGCGACAATCCTGAAAGGTAATATGTGATATGATCAATACACTGTTCCTGACACTGAAGCTGTCGAAACTACTTTTGCTGCTTTCCTTTGGCACTAACAAACAAACGTCTATGGCCTTTCGCGTCATTCTTTCAAATTTGTTTGAAGAACAGTGAACTCAAACCCACCCACAATACCTTTCGGGATTGTTCGCGTGCACTTTTCCCCACAGCCTTTCTCGAAATAGCTGTATATAAAATTCTAACATGACTCCGCCGGAGGGTCAAAATTGCAAATTTTTCACGATTGCATTGTCTCGCAATTCCCAGAAGAGACTTGAGCTCAAAGAAAACCAAACTAAATATAGAAAAATGACTAGAAAGCCTCGGCTCATGTTAGAATTTTAATATATCAAACGTGGGCTAGTATTTTTGTCATTTTTGACAAAGAAGTGTATCAAAAAGTGTGGTGTACGTGCGGAGTTAATGTTCTACTTATTAATATAAGCCTGTTGCGTTTGCTATCGTCTTCGTGACGTTAGCCTGGGATCAAGTTCCCCAGTTGGGGGGAAAAAAGGCTGAAAAAACTGGCAAGAAAGGCGAGCCAAGCGTTGGCCTTGCCAGTTTTTTCCCTCCTTTCCTCCCCACTCGAGAGCCTGGTCCCAGGCTATCGTGACATCTAAAGCTGCATAGCATGAATTCACACCGAAAAAAGAGCCCGTCATTTGTAATTTCGTCTGCTTCATAGGGGATTATTATGTTCAGTATGGAGTCAGGAAAAAAATTGCGTTGATTATGCAGGAAGATTAGGAGAGAGTCGTTTACTTGTTACGTCTAAATAACACACAAGGCAAACATTTTCACGAACGCCTCAAAATTCCAAACCTTAAACCAGAGCCTGTTCAAATGGAGACGAACAAAGAGATTATTATACTGCCAAGAATAACAATCATAAACACATCCGTAGCTTGCAACTAAGTTCACAGTGGCGAGTGCAGGAGGCAGTGTTATGTCACACAATTACTGCTACCATTCAGATAAAACCTCTTTGACAGTACCTTCAATTTGAACTTTGTGTTTTTCAGCATTTAGAAAAGGAAATTTGAAAAATGGGTTGAATTTTGATTTTGGCCAGCATTGTAGAGATTCCCGACAGATGGTAATGGATACACAGAATCAAACTCAACAAGCAAACTTAACTCAAAACGCCATGATAATCCGCCGGTATGCTCTTACAATATCCCATGATTCAAATCAAGCTTACACGTCTAGTTCCGATAGAAATACCGTAAAATTCCGAAAATAAGCCCCGGGGTTTTTTTTTTGCAAAGGCCCTTTTTAAGGGGCGTATATTAGGAGAGGCGTACGTACGGTGGGAAATTTGCGTTTCAAAATCGATGGGGCCGGGCTAGCCTTAGAGTTGGTAGGAAAGTTACCGTTTTTGCTTTGTTTTACTTTGTATTTTAGGGCAATTTCCAAGTGCAAGCCGGGCTAATATTTGGAAGGGCTTATTTTCAGAATTTTACGCTATATCAAGACAAGACTTACAATGTCATAATGGTGTCTGTCTTACTGAGATTTGTATCTAGCCTACATACGGTATTGATATCAAAGAGCTAGAACAACAACAGTTTCCATCAAGTTGACTGCAGTTTTAATACTTTCTGTCCAACTTTAAACATTTGTTACCTCGGTTTACAATGACCCCTATATATTCCACAAAACCATATATTCCACAAAAAGAAAACATGGGGCACATTTGACTTGACGTGACTGCCTTGGCAAATGTCCTTTCGGCTGGCTTTTGTTCAAACTGGAAAACAAACAAGAAAGCGATTCAACACGGTCAGCCATGAATAATGTATTATATTTTATTAGCATGTGTACAGACGTCCCCTCTCCCTCAGGAAAAATCGGGAGAGGAGACGTCAGGTTATATTTTAAGATATTCGGTTTTTAATAGAGAGCCTGAAATAAGAGCTAATAAACTCCACAAGACGATGCAAATTGTTGAGTTAGGCAAGGCAGCCTATTATGTCATGAACATTACGGAGTGATGCCCATTGAAAAGCGTCAACTGTAAAACTGCATGCCCCATGACTATTTGTGTGCTCACAAAGGATGGCAAGGAAAATTTTCTGGAAGATTATTGTTTGTACCTGCTATTCTTGTATCTCTAGGTTAACTTTGTAATACTATTTCGCTCTAACATTCCGTGCTCGGTCCTGAAAAGCCAATTAGCCCTATTTCTCGATGAAAATTTTGTTTCATGTGTTTTATACACTCTCCTAGAAATTGTTTAGAGAATCGTTTTGTGTTGTCACAACTTGTCTCGGATTAAAGGCTGAACACTTTGTACGTTTTAACTCTAGGTTTAAGTTAATCACATTTCAAGGAACCAGGCCTGTTCTAAAAGACTTAAAAAGAATGTCGAAAAACTTACCCGCGCAGCAACACTTATTGGTTTCAAGGGTGCATTGGTTCTCAACACATTTCTCCATGCCTGGTGGACAGGGATCGTTTATGTAATAACAGGTAGTTCCTGCCTCCCAACACATGGGTCCTGAATGGGTGAAATAATTAACAATTAATGAATGAGGCTGAGTTTCTTATGAAGAATTATGGACATTGAGGAGGGTGTTATCCGTCGAGGCCGTAGGCCGAGGCCGATAACACCCTCCGAGATCTCCATAATTCTTTATACGATACGAAAGCCGAATTCAATAATTGTTTTATTATTCATTCAAAATAATTCCTAGTTTAAAAACAAAGCTAAAACATGCTTACCTCCATCGAAGTTCACCTTCGACAGTGCACGTTTAGAGTTGTTCATCTCCGCAAATATTCTCCAAATAGCACATGTCGACCTTCGAGTTGTGTTCTTGCTGTTCTTGCCATGTTTTTAGTTATAATTTCGCCTAGTCCTTACTCCTGAAACGAGTGAAATGTCCGCCATTTTTTGTTTTCACAACTAAAACAACTCAACCTCTTGCCCAGGTTTTCTCGGTTAACGGTGCATTTACCTGCACGAACGCTGCATTTTGACCTCATTTCCTCGTTAAACACAAAATTCTTCCAAATTTGGTCATCAGTAACTGGTTATGGTGAATTATGCGTGAGCTTTTAACCAATCAGAATCGAGGAAATATTTTGAATGATTAATAAATTATTTTGCTGAGTCACAAGACGTACTCAATACAGATTATGTGCACTTCTAAATTGATTTGTCACAACGTTTGTTCACGTTGGTGCACGTTGGTGCTATTTTTACCTTGGCCAGTACTAACCAGTTTCAGTTTCTGTCCGAATTTGCCCTTACACTTTCTCTAATTAAATTCAACCCATGGACACTTTCTCTTATCAAAATAACAGGTTTCCCTTACCTTTAGTACCTGATGCCTGAAAAAGATATCCCTTTGGGGCAGCCTCCTCATAAAGGCCATTATAGGGAGTACCTCCCCCCCCCCGGGGGGATTTGGGGTCTGTGAGATATTGTTACCTAGTCTAGGAAAGGTTTGCAAAATTAATTGAAGCTGAATGCAGTCGATATTTGTTAAGTGTTTTAGGTTCCCGGGGATAGAATTCTGACCCTTGTATTAACTTACTTGGAAATCTTACTACAAAGTCCACTGGTAACCAGTCATTAAAAGAAAACTCCAGGTAGTCTGATTCACCTGAAATCCTCACGCCAATCTNTGATGCCTGAAAAAGATATCCCTTTGGGGCAGCCTCCTCATAAAGGCCATTATAGGGAGTACCTCCCCCCCCCCGGGGGGATTTGGGGTCTGTGAGATATTGTTACCTAGTCTAGGAAAGGTTTGCAAAATTAATTGAAGCTGAATGCAGTCGATATTTGTTAAGTGTTTTAGGTTCCCGGGGATAGAATTCTGACCCTTGTATTAACTTACTTGGAAATCTTACTACAAAGTCCACTGGTAACCAGTCATTAAAAGAAAACTCCAGGTAGTCTGATTCACCTGAAATCCTCACGCCAATCTAAAATGAACTACGCACTTGATTATAAAGGATTTACTACGAGTGTCAGGTAATTAATTTAAGGGGATACTGAAATGGGAATTCTTATCGCGAGCCTATTAAAATTCTAGCCACCACCCATTGCAACCCCCTTGCCCTTCCCTACGTCGTCGTTGGTTGAGCTCTTAAATAAGCTGAATCCTAAGCAGTGTCATATGTTCGACAACGGATCTGCTCATTTTCTATTTTGAGAAATTCTTACCTCGAATCAGACGTTTGCCGTATACGTGAAGCTACTCTACAGTGATGTGAACTGCGAAAATAATAAACTTGCAACTATCATATCTTCATTTAAATTTGTATTTTCGCAGTTCACATCATCTTCACTGTTTCATTCCATTCATGGGGTAAGATGATTTTAACAAATTGGCCTGTTCCCAATGTCTGGGTCTTCACAGCTCAATTGGTAGAACATGGCAGCGCTAACGCAGATGCCACGAGTCTGAATCCCATTGAAGTCCCGACATTTTTTTTCGGGTTAATTTGCAAATGCTTAAATTTCAATTACCACTGCGACAGTCATTTAAATTTATAATCATAATCGTAATCGTAATCGTAATCGTAATCGTAATCGCAATCATAATCATAATCATAGTAAACCTGAGAGTCCTTACAGAATCAAATGCCCAGTCTGGGTCCACACCATAGGATTTCGAGTCATCGCGGTAAATTTCAACACCAGTCACTGGTCCAACATCTTCAGCACCGTACGTGAAAAGGTTCACTCTACAAAAATTGTTCCAAAAATCAGTCGTCGATTCTTTTACAATTAAACTTCTTCTTCTCGTTTCTTTTTTGACGAACTGTGAATTATTATTTATTATATCTCCAAGAGTAACGATACTTACTGTCCTTGTTCGAAGTCGTTTCGGTTAGAATAATCCAATTTTATTTCGCTGGTGACACCTTTCTCGCCATGAATTTTGATGAAAACGTTTGCGTTACTCGAAGCTCCCTCAATATCCGAGGTGGCGACTTTAATGTCGTAATCTGAATTTAAAAAAAGTATAAAGAAATAAAATACTTTTCTTATTAAATGTTAGTGAAGCACAGGGTGTGCAAAAAGCGGCTCGAAAGCATAAATGTACTAAAAGATTGCTAAAATTTTGACCATTTGAGGTGTACAGACGAAGAGGTAAATACTAATTCTGGCCTTTCAGAATATTTTTTGACACGCCCTTTTGTTCCCTTATTTTTCATTTGCTATTCTATTATCGTCACCCTATATAAGATAATCTAAGTCAGTCATGGTTTCCGGAATGAAAGGTTGTGGATTTCGGATACTTGACATTGGAACTTGCATTGCGAATTCCAATCGTTGGCGGGATTCGAGATTCCATGAGTTGAATTCTAAATTCAAAGCCCAGGCAGGATTCCGGATTCCACAAGCAAAAAATTTCCTGGACTGTTTCGGAATCCGTATTACCTTTCATGCACTGGGTGATTTTCTGATCGAGTTGTGCTTTTAGGGCTGCTTCCCACCAGCGACATAACAATCATAATCATAGTCAGAAGGGCGTTTATGTCGCTTATAGTGGAAACGCTAAAAAACATAATCATAAAGACGCTTATGATCGACATAATCATAATCATTAGAAAATGATCGGTCATTTTCTTGTGATTATGATTATGTTTGATTATGCTTATGTCGTAATGGGAATGTAAAAGCGCTCATAGTCATAATTATAATGGGATATGCTCTTGCGTTGTATTTTGACCAATGAGCGCCCTAGTTGGAGTAACTTGCCGCGCGTGCTATTCCTCGATCCCTACTCGAAGTTTTTGAACAAAACTATGATAACATCCGTATGCTTTCCTTGCCTTCAATATTGATCTCACCCAGAGGCGCTCTTGATTTTCCCTGTTTTCTGTCAGGAGATGTTGTCTTGATTCAAGAAGCAAAAGGATTAAGACACAGTGTATTATGATACGCCACCAGCGCAGAATTCCATATAGGGATAACGTGTCACTTTCCAGATCTGGTAAGTGCCTCTGCTTGGTTGAAGCAAATTTTTCATGCTGCACGACCAATCAGAAGCATTACCCAGATCTGGGTAATGACGCGTCACCGGTATGGGTTTTTTGCGCTCCATTCTTACACGTCATTTGGCAGGAAAACCAGTTGAGGCGTCGCGAAATGTCGGTTGTTTTCTCAGCCTATTAGTAAAAGAACCTTACGATCCGACAATAGCAACACCAATGAAAAACGTCGCTAAATAATACACCTCGCAACCGTTCAAGCTTTTTCTACTTTTTTCCAAGTCGTCCGGTTTCTTAAAGAAAGAAAATAAGGTTGGAGCTGAAGAGAGGGGACCGCGCGCGTCCTAGCTCTTACAGAGATATTTTGATTTATCGCGTTGCCGTTCCCGTTGTCAAGTAAACTTAAAATTTGGTTATTTCAGTCGTAGTTGGGCAAGGACGATTAAGAAATTTACAAAAAAATCTTGATGGACGAGCAGAGTTGTTGTATTACTTCTCAAACCTATTGCCTTTTTGATGCTCCCGTTGCCATTGCCGTTGCAGTCTGTTTTGTCCTCTTAATACATAAATTAGAGGAACTACAACTGAACCTAGCATGAAAGAAAGCACACAGTCTCGTGCTTCTTTATTCACAACCAGTGATGTAAGTCTACACGAAATCTTTCGCGCTTACTATTTGACGTTACACACTGACATTGCCGTAGTTTCGTAGAGTCCCTAGTGTAGTAATTAAACAGAGAACGAATAAACCACGTTCAAGGCTCCTTGGCTCTCTTGATTTTATCTGGGGGAACAAAACATGCAGAGAAAGGGGTCTACTATGGCGATCTAAGATTAAACTTACCAGTTGCTATAGCCACAGAAATAACAGCCAATAACAAGGTGAACGCGAAAGACTTCATTGTCCTATTTCGTCTCTTGACTTAAACTGAAAAAGATAAAAATGGCAATATTTGGTTTAATTTCTTGTCCCAGAGGTTCTTGAGCAATGCCAAGAGGAGAAAATACCATTACCATAAATTGGATTCACCAAAGAGGTACCGAAGGACGAAATTTAGAGAAGCCAAGTTTAAAACGTTTCTTCACTTAGCCCTAACAGTCATTAAAAGTTTCATCCTGATGTAATAATAATAAAATATGTTAATGGTTCCCGTTTCGTGCTCAAGTAATCAGTAAATGTGCGTTATTGGACAAGCGAGAGGTCAAGATGCCCGGATGTTGACCTCGTTCTTTTTTGCGTTTTTATGGTCCTAATCAAAGTCAAGGTCAATAACAAGGAAAAAAAAAAAAACGGCAATTATCAAGCCATATCTTGACCGAACAAGCTTGGCCAATAAATGATTTATTATATAGCCCGAAGAAGGGAACTTTTAATTGCGGGACCAACACAAAAAATCCCGATAACACAAGATTCGCTTATTTTGCCTGACCGCGGATTTAGCAATGTAATAAATGATGATAACTTCTCCTTATCAAAATTTATCTTGTTGTTTGTGATTCACTATCTAACAACAAGAGGACTGCTTATTAAGACCCAATCCTTTTCAAAGACAGAAGCGGTGAATGAAATAAAAATTAACCATGATAAGGCAAAGTATACTCACCCTGACTTCAGATATGCCCTGATTCGATCCACAATGCTCTATTCCAAGAGGAATTCGAATTCGCCCTTAAATACGCTCACTATCAGTAAAGAACCAGCCAATCATCGAGAAGATAAACGGAGGAAATTAATCAGTGTTTTGGGTATTAGCAGAAGGCAATTACCACTAACACTTCCATTCAAAACTTAATTGGTTTGGAGGCTTTTACGTAATTATCACTTCAGGATGAATGGAATCATCACTACTAGAAAGCATTTGCTTTCAGCGTTGAAGTACACAAAAGATCTATTGAACAGCGATTGTTCTAATTTTTAGACAAATTATACTGTTTAAAAGTTCATACAATTTACAAATAGTTACATTTCATTTGTCTTGAAATGCCACTCATGCATTGGCCGTTATTATGTTAGAAACGTTAAGTCGTCAGGTGTAAACGTTCAGAAAAATGACGAAATACTGACTCTTCACATTTTTTTCTGGACGAGTTGGGCTTAAATGCGTCTTAGTTATGGCATTCCCTTTTCATACTGGAGTTAGTTAACTCGGTCTTTAAAAGTCTGAACGGTACACTTAACATAAGACGTTAAAGTCGTCAGACGTTCAATATTTTGGCTTATTTTATCGTTTTTCAGATTACTGTGCTGTAGCAGGCAGTGGAATTTAAGTTTTAGATCCTGACTGAACGCAGCTATCATTGCAAAATGATTAAAATCACCTGTTGTTATGTTATATATTGGAGTTGTTTCCTAGGAAAGTAAGACTGTGTAAATAATGTCATATTTGGGAATAATTACAATGTCGCGTGGCATTCAGTGAATGGACAATAGTACTCTATTTAAATAATAATAATAATAATAATAATAATAATAATAATGATAATAATAATGATAATAATAATAATAATATTTCATTGTCTTCAAACGCCATTCATTGGTGTCAAAAGATTCGCTCAATAACATTTCTTGTCCAATTTTGTCACATTAGACTTGTGAATGCAATTTTAATTCCACATACATTAAAACTTCAACAAAATAAAACTTCAACAAAATTATAACATAATATGACGATTTTACTAATACGTTTGGATTTTATTTATATGTATAAGAGGTTTAAAACAGTAGTCTTGATACACAGTTGATATCTGGGCAAAGACACTGCCACGCAGTCAAACTGCTTAATATTTATAAATAATATTGTGAAAATATCAACACGCAAAAGAATTTTGTTGATGAGGTCAGTTTTAAAGACTATGTCAGCACTAATTCGTTGGTTATGTTTGTAGACTGACCCCAAGAATTTATTTTAGGAATAACGCTAGCTTAATGAATTTCTTCAAGAAAATTTTAATTGTTCTCCTTTATTGTTAAGACGATGTTTGCATTAGTGTTTTAGATCTAGTGCAATGACCCATACAGAGGTGTGACGCCTGTCTGAGGCCTCTTTGTGCTCTTTTTACGAGGGTAAAGTCGGGGCGGGGAAGCATCTTTTTCTTTTTGCTCATTTTAATTTATTAAGAGCCGATTGAGGAAGCTAAGTGATCTGGTATAGCTTTGACAATCAAACAAACAATCTTCTCTCAAAGCAGTTCTTTACTGCGGCTGAACTTTTTTCATGTAACATTTCAACCCTTATATCGGAGGTAATTTTAATTCTCTTTTGATGCCCCTCAACATTTCCTATAAAGTTAGTGGGGAGAAGTTGTTAAAATTAACCTTGTTTGAACATGCGTTTGTCTGACTTGTGACCACCTCTTTTTTGTTAAGCGTGGACATCTTTAAAAATATGATGCTGATTGAAGGGTTAAAGCCCGGTAACAGATTCTCCTCATGCGAAAAAGCAACGTTGCTTGGCAAAACAACAAAAAAAGCAATTACACAGTAGTTTCTATCCACTTAACAAGCCGCGTATTCTTTACTAATAATCAACACAAGTTGTTTTTGTTATACGATCCAAAAAAGAGTAGATGTCAATTAGCTTTAAAAGCCATTATTCAGCACTGATTATTCAGACATATACACGTTTCTTTGTTTCTATTTTAAGACATCTTCAAAAAGCTAATAACAGGAATAACTTGTGAATTTTGCGAATACAGTTATAGGTCACATAAAATTTAGCTTTGAAAAAAATGTTGAATTTGAATCATTAAAAATATTGTCATTTTTGTTTGTAAGGAAAGTAAAATGTGTGGTAGGTTTGGAACTGCTATAAATATTTCAAAGGCGTAGCGTAAGGCCTGTTTCAAACGTCGTGCATGCTACTGCCATTCTATGCTGGCTCGACCTCAGCATAACTCTAACACTAATGTAGCACAACTTGGTTTCAGACGTCGAAATTTAACTCAGTTGAATAAAATAGCTGCTGCTGTAGTTCCAAAACTAAAAAATAAGAAGCGGTTTAGTGACCTGTTAAAATGTATTCTAATGTATTTATAATTTATAAATTGAGTTCGGCACGGCAGTAGCGCGACGTTTGAAACCAAGTCGAACTATTGCCGTGTAGCACGCAAAGCTTGCCGTGCTAAACGGCAGTAGCATGACTTGGTTTCAAACGTCGCGCACTGCCGTGCTAAAGTCGAATTTAATTCGATCAATTTAGTTCGGCACGAAAGTAGCACGACGTTTGAAACGAGCCTTAGATTTTGAATGTGTTCGCTCGTTAAGAAAAGTTAGAGAGGTCACTGAAGGCGCTCCAAACTAGTGGGATCTGGAAGCATTAGGGTCTCGAAAATGCCAACTCCTTTTTTCTTTTTTTTACGCAGAATATTGTCTGTAAATAAATACGAAGGAGAACGCATCAGTTAGTTGTTTGTTGTACTCATCTTCAATGTTATCGCCTTGTGAGGGGGAAGGCCGGATCCTCAGTATCTGAAGGTATTTGAAAAGAAACCAATTACAGCTACAGCAGCATTATATAAGACGTCGAGTTTGAAAAAACACGAGTGGCCTTATAGTCAAACCAAAAAGACCTGATGAAGAAAGAGCAAAGTTGACGGGCGATGTCCCTTTTTTTCGGGCGCTGTTATTCACGGAGGCCAATTCAGCATTTTAATGACTTAGAAGCTTGAACCCATCCCTAAGTTAGCAGTCCAAGAATGGTTAATGAAAGTAGAATCTTCTCCACAGAGGTACGAAGGACTAAAAGTATTGGATTCTGACTGTGATTAGTTGTATTGTAAGCTTATTTACATAAACTTAAATCTACGCTCTTTTCTTGGGGCTATGTACACTTTCCTTCTTCGTTTTTTTTTTTTTTTTTTTTTCGGTTTCGAACTTTTTTTTTTTTTTAATTATCTCTTTTTAAAATGGAGGAACCCAATGCGGAGTACTTTGCGATGTTTCGAGAGATTGCTTTTTACGTGAAGATTCTGCTGGTTAAAAAAACGTCAAAAAAGGGGGTATGCGATGACTGAGCTACATGATAAAAAAGTATTTTTTTTTTTATTGTGTTGTTTTTTCCCACAAGAATTAAAATTTTTAAATTAGTGGTTTCTTATTTTCAACCTTTTTATTATTAGATTAATTAAAAAAATTTAAATTTAGGCTTTTTTCTTGGGGTTATGTACAATTTTTTTTTTTTTTTTTTTTTTTTTTTTTTTTACGGTTTCGAACATTTTTATTATTTGAAATATCTCTTTTTAAAATGAAGGAACGCAATGCGGAGTACTTTGCGATGTTTCGAGAGATTGCATTTTACGTGAAGATTCTGCTGATTAAAAGAACGTCAAAAAAGGGGGTATGCGATGACTGAGCTACATGATCAAAGAGTTATCCAAGTCACAATTTGAAACAGAACAAAAACTTATAGCTTTTTAAATGAATCACTGAGGCTTTGTTGTTTTCAAATTAACGAACTGACAAGTAACGAAACAGAGTAACGACGAAATTTTACATGTAAAATAGCATTACTGAAATACTTAGGACAGAAACGTCCACTCTTAGTAATATAAACTGGTAGTGATATATAATCCCACTGCTCCCAGTCCCAAGATTTTTGACCTGTTGTTTCCTCTTAACTTCTGTGAAAACCCTCGGAAGGCTGGAGAAAATACAACAGGTCAATGATAACAGTTTACTTTTATTAAGCTAAAACGCACACGACAGACCAAAAGATCATCATTATAGGACTATTATAATCTCTTGACTAGGAGAAGTTTTTTTTAACTAAGGCTCCTGAACTCAGAGGTATATTGATCGCGGACGGCATCTTGGAAGCAAGTGAAGAACTAATTAAGGCAGGAGGGGCGGGCAGAATCATCTTTTGACACGCCCCAATTTTCTGCCAGTTTTAACGTCTAAGATGGTGGGAGAACATTAATGGGGAGCTTAAGCAACGACGATGGTGACGGCAACGATAACGGTAAAAAAGCAATAGGTTTAGTTTGGCAAAAAAACAACTCCGCACGTACATCACGCTTTTTTGTACAGCCATTTCTTTGCCGTCACTGCACGAGTACGACGTGAAAATTACTAATTTCATGTTTTGTCGAGGACGGCGAGACAAGACAAAAAATTTCTTCTCTTTTCCTGAACTTTGATACAGTCCTTTAGAATTCAACTCAAAAAAAATAGTACCAACATTTGACGATTTAAACAGGATAGAATAAGCGTGATAAAGTTTGAGGCAGCGCTGATTCCTCCAATTAGTGCCCTTTTCGTAGCCGTCGCAGTCGTTGATGCTTAAGCTCCCTAATATAATCGATCGCACTGTACCGCAGGCTAGTCAAGCACTGGCACTCTTGACATGAATAATTTTTTGGCAGCCGAGTCCGGAGTTCCGGAAGAACGTCGATCTTCTTAGCTGCTCTGCGACCCACCATACCCACAAAAAATAACTTTGTCATTCTTCCTGTCAGGCGCTTGTTAATATATTATTTTCATTATTATTCCTTAAGTAAATTGCATGGAGAGATATTGATGAAAAAGACCAGAATCTACCATACCTACACCATCTTCCTCTCTAACTTTTTTGAGTATAGATTTAACCACAAAATGGGATGCAAAACTTGACAGTCAAAGAGTACATACATTCATAATATTTTCATAAATTAATTATTGCTTTAATGCCTGGTAGCACGTGTTTCTAGCATAGTCGTAACAACAGTTGGCATTTGCTGTTGCGCATTTCTCTGGTGTCCCTGTGTTTTCTGCATCTTCACAAGGCTGGCGGCTCGCAACATTTGGTTGAAAACACGGTGTATCTGCAACATGAAATTTTGTTTAATCAAGAACATCTGCGGCACTTCTAAATGAGGAATAAAACATTTTGCCCATAAAGCCTTGTTCTAATGTTATCAACAAACTGGGCTTCGCAAATTTTTTACTGCTACACTTACTGATGTTTTTTGGCACATAACTGCGCGGAATCGATCGAACTATTGCTCTTAAGAAGACAAGATTTGTTGGACCTTAATAGTTAACTTTTATATCTGAGGGGACAACTGACTTCACTTGTAACGAAACCACGCAAAAAGTGTTGAAATAGGAGAGTAAGAAAAACTCAAACCTTTTTTATAAAAACATTTAGGCCCGGCACTCGAGGGATGATCAGGGTTGCGCGAACTTCTCCAGCCATTGTTCATAAAACATCTGTCTTCGGCATCCTCGCATTCCGCAACGGTGGCACCAGTCTTAGCTGCTTGGATTTTTTGGGAATCTGTAACATCTAGACATTCTTGAGGAACTGAAAATTCAAACATTATTTCTTCACTAGTAAATCAAGAATATTCATTATGTAACCTTGCCACATCAAGCAGCTGGCAGCTTGGCGAGCTGTTAGAACGCTGGACTCGAGTAATTTGGTGCCCATGACTCCCCCGAGTACAAATCATGCCTTAACCGCTAGATAGTTTGTTCACGGTAGTCCAGAATTCAAATCCTCGAACACTCCTGGAGTGTTGTAAATTGGTTTGCCTCCCGCCAATTGGGATTCCTACCCCCGTTAAGTTTGATTTTAGAGTTTGTTCTTGGCAAGACCGGTAGCCTTGAGTACAAATATATCCTCTAATACAACATCTACTGATTAGACAATTTAAAAGTTGACCATATTCGTTCTTTTCAATCTCCATATAGTGTAAAATGTTTGTGTTATTTACTTACTTATTTTGTGTGTTTTGCTGTCTTTTTTGTCACCGTTTTATCTGTCACCACTGTGTAAAACGTATCATTTTATACCTAGGCCCTAGCTCGCAAACTTATGTTCATTTAACTAACTACGAGAGAACAACTGGGCAACTGACAATTTGATTAACAATAGATGACTGTTCGATTGTGACAATAGACGGATCGAAACGCACCAACTACATTACTAGTCTTCATAGCCAATAACATCACGCCTTAACTGACAGACGACCAATAACATCTCAACCAGATTGACCAATTAGGTCAATAACCAGAGTATAATACCATCAACTGACGTGATACAACTCACTTTGACTCTGAAGACGACTACCGCACAGGTTGTCGAAACGTCAGTTACTGTCAACAACAACAGTCCTATTCAGGACTAAGTTCACCCAGACGATCAAACTCAACCTATTTTTGCTATGTTCATTTAGTTCCTAGTCATCTTTGTTCTCATAATGCATAATTTTATGTATCTGTTTCTTTTCTTTGTTAACTATCAAAACATGTAAAACTCTGTGTTGGGTGAAATAATAAAGGTTGTAAGGTTGTTGTTGTTGTTGTTGTCTCGGCCACGCTTACAAATAGTCAAGTGGTTAGTATGCAGAATTCTTAACCATGTTAAGTTTCATGTCAATTATTTGTTTCAGGCATTTGCTCGGCCTGTCTAGCATTAATAACCCATAAATAAATACTGCTAAGGGTAAAGAAAGGACATTTTCATCATCCAACCTCGTCCCCAGGGCTTTTCCCTTAAGAAATGGGCTGGGCAGGAAAAGGCCCTGGCATCGGCTGGTCACGTGTACAGCCTAAATATTCCTGAGAAGCTAATTTATATGCAACCCGCTGGCTTTGCGCTGACAGAAGTCGAACTGAGCAACAATGGAAAGTAATAACATTGCGAACCATGTTAATATTTTCGTGTGTGTGCGCAGTTCAAAAGCTTAAGATCCATTTATTTGCTTATTATTCAAATGCTACAAAGCTCTACGGTATCAGGTACAAAATATGTCAAATACTTCAGAGTTGAGACAAGCTGTTATCGCGAGTGGTACTTCAGAAATTCATCGTGACTGTGGAATTACTGTACAATCAAGCGGAGAGTGATTTTGTCCATGTCAAACAAAAATGCGGGCCTTTGCCACCAGGATCTGCAGTGAATTTAACAAATTGAACCGTAATAGAAACAAAATTGTTCATCAAAATGCTTTATGGAGACTATGGAGTCTGGTCTTCTCTACAACCCGACCATGAAACAAACAAATCTCCACACCGGATGCAAGTCAGCCCTCCAGCCAGGAACGATGACAGGTCGCCGATCTGAAACATTTGAAGACCTCTTATATATCTTTTCTCTTCCGAGGATAAGTACAAAGGATTTTCCTTATATCAAAGAGAAGATTGACCGATCGACTGGAATCAACTGCAGCTCTGTGAATTTTAAATGGACCCAAGTTTTTCTTTGTTGCCAGTTGTTTGATCGCAGAGGTCAATCCATTTTTTAAAAATACAGGTCATACAAGATAAGTCTAAACCAACGCGTGTCGCTATGATATGGCTGAGAGTTAAGGTAAATAGAACTAGACTGTGTACGGCGGTCCACTTCGCGAGAAATGAAATAAAATATCAGAAGAGTCGCGAAAACGAACTTTTCCAGTACAAACTTTATGCCTGTACGATAGCTTGTTTGTCATTTATATGTACTTATATCGCTCTATAAACGTTGTTATAAGTGTTACTCGCTGTCCCCTTCATAGAAATCGGAGGAAAGCAAAAAAATACCATAGCCAGTATCTGTGACGAAAAGGAAATCTTGTAAAACTTTTCGTTAATCGTCAAGAGATATAAAAGGTCGCCCAAGATCGCGCGCTGTGAGGTTACGCATAATTTTAGCTTTTCACATAGCGCTAATTTATTACACCCAGGATTTTAGGGTGTACGAGGGGACACGTGACCAGCCGATGCCGGGGCCTTTTCCCGCCCAACCCATTTCTTAAGGGAAAAGCCCTGGGGACGAGGTTGTTTCATCATCATCATCATTATTATCATTCGAAGCAAATTTTTCTTTCTTTTCATTGGCCGAGAGCCCACCACGTGACCTGCAAATAACTGCTTACAAATAATGGTCTGCTCATGCGCGATGCCGTCTAATAGCGTTTGGGTGCAAATAATATTCTGCTCTCACGTAAATGAAACCGTGCTTTCTCCTTCTTGCGATCGCTCTTGCGTGAAAATGGCAGATCGCTTAGCTTCCCAAGGATATTCATTAAAAGAAACTCGGTGATCGAATGATAAAACAATTATTGAACTCGGTTATCGCAAAATATCGTGATTTGTCAGTGTCTCGCAGATCAATTATTTGCCTCAGCCTTCGGCTTCGAATCAGAAGGCTAAGGCAAATAACTGATCCGCTCGCCACAGACAAATCACGATATTTTGCTCAACCTCGTCCAATAATTGTTAATTAGTATCATTATTATTCATTCAAAATTCTCCTTTTCTGATTGGTTAAAGTCACACGCACAATTCAAGCTACTGTTGACCAAATTTAGAAGAACTTTGCCATTTTGAACCGATGACGTCAAAAGTGCAGCAATTACCGGATTATTGAATCGTTAGCCAAGACGAGAGCTGGGGACGAGGTTGAGTTGCTTTGGTGGTGAGAACTGAAATGGAGGAACATTTCACTCGTTTCACCGGGAAGAAATAGGCGTCGAACTATTGGCTAAAAACGTAGCAAGAATAGCAAGAAGACAACTCGAATGACATCTGCTATTTAGACAATATTTGCGGAACTGAACAACCGTTATTCCCTCAACTTGCCAAGCTCTTTGCCGATTAACGTGCACCATCGAAGATGAACTCAACATCGATGGAGGTAAGCATGTTTTAGCTTGTTTTAAAACTAGGAATTATTTTGAATGAATAATAAAACAATTATTGATTTCGGCTTTCGTATCATCTGATGAATTATGGATATCTCAGCGGGCGTTATGATAATCAGCCTCATTCAATATTTGTTAATTATTATATGACTTGTGGTAGATATTATAGCCCAATTTATGAAAAGGAGGTCAAGCCTTTTATGGCTGTGTAAAGAACGTCCCGTTTTTCAATGAAACTCATAACGACTGTGGATAACTTTTAATACGATTTTTGTTCAGCGTTGAAGAAATTTTATTAGAAAGCTCATGCTTATTAAAGGGACTAGTTGTAAAAAAAAAAAAATATTTTTTTATAGGAGGGCTCTTCTATAAAAATTCTACATTGGAGGGCTCTTTTATAATGACTAATTAAAATTAGTCATTGTAAGACAGTTCAAATCTCTTTACAAGTTCCTACAAGATGCTTTATGCAACCAAGCCAAGTGGACTCGATTTAAAATATTCCATCAATATTTTTTCCTTCTCATCACGATATTGTGCTTATTTCAGAAACAGTTTTCCTAAAGGTTTCCTCCTAATAACCACAACATCCCATAGTGCCATTTGTTCATGCACTCGTTCTGTTCATATCATCAACTTACCCATTTCCAGGGTATAAGTGTCATCAAAGTAGGGCGTGGGGCGATCCTCCACTTTAACACCCGTGTCTGTCTCGGACCAAAGAAAGCCACTTTTATACAGTCCGTGCCTCACGAGGCCATAGCCATTGTCGTCAAAACTCGTCCATTTCCAAACGACTAACGGTTCCAGACCCACAACCGATCCTCGATACTGATGAAGAATCCACATACACTGGCCAAAATTGTTGTTAATATCTTGAGTTGCAAAATGCTTTGGGAATACTTCGGACACGTCGTCTGCGTTACACAAATAGTATTTTGAGCGCCCGTTGTCCTATGTTAAATGAAGAATATCAAGATTTTTTTATGTTTTCATAACGTTATAGACCATTGAAAACTATTCTTGGACTTTAAAATGTAATTTTAAAAGCGAAATCAATAAAATTCTACTTCCGAGCTAAAACAAGCGATGAAAACGCACTCATCCACACATTGTAATTTTATCCCAGGTTCTTTCTAAAGATTTACTTGAAAGTATGGAGTTTTGCTACACTCCGACCCTAGACTGGGTGAAGAGAAACAATGATAAGGAAGGTTTCGTATCTTAGGAACAAATGCAGTGATTGTACAACCTAGTTGCAAATCCTAAACTCACGATCTAAAACTCGCTACAAGATTATCACGCCTTTCCGGCACTATATACACTTCCTAGATACACATTATTCTTTTTTGGGGGAATTGTCGTATGTGCTCACCCAAAATGTTGTTGCTTGCATTGTGTTCCCGTTCTCTTTTATTTTTTTGTCGCTCATTTTCACTTGGCTGGCCGCTAGCATTTCTTATTTTCTCACCGCCGCTTTTTTTTTTTTTTTAAAAAATAGCTTATAAACTAATCGAGGCGGGAGGAACTGAAGACATATTACAAGTACAAGGTTTATCTATAAATGGACTAAATAACAGTAAAGACACTACTATACAGTAAATAAAATAAACTAACATAAAACAAGGCAAGTACATAACGGTTACGAAGAGAGGCTAACCTAAAGTATTAAATAACTTAATTAGACGGGAGACTTCGACATAATCATCTTCTGACCGCAAGAAATAGTAATAATTCCTTTATTTTTTTACGAAAGGAGGAACATTTAAGTATTTTCATCGAATAAGGAATATAGTTCCAAATTTGGGCACCGTTTCTCGTGAAAAAGGCATACATTTTATCGGTTCTAGAGAACTTAATTAACATAAAACGAGTCGCTAGAGACAGATCTTGTTCTGTAGTTATAAATCTGACTTGAAATGTTTGGCTTTTGAAACGGCTTTGAAATTTTCATGTTTTCTTCCGACGAAATTCGTCGAAAAAGACTCGACTTTGTTGTTGTTTTTTCTCTCTAAGAGTCCGGGTGGCGATTTTCCGCTCCAACACCTCGAGTTGCCTGTGGCTACCTTTTAATTGAGTTACTTTACATTGGTGTGGCTGTGGTGCGGACGGACGGACGGTCGGTCGGGAGTATGGTCACGTGATTACCAAAATTTCTGGGATGGATGGATAATCATGGATTACCAAATTTTCTTTGCGCGCTTGGAGCTCCACTATTAATCCTTTAAGTCCCGAGAGTGACAAACATCAATTTCGTATAACAATACCAAAATGCTTTGACCTTTAATCAAATTCTCCCAACCAATTCTTTAAGGAAATGTATTGAGATCAGTCTGGAGGATTTGCTTGTGGATATTAGGGCATAAAGGTTTTATTTAGTGAAAAGTGAAGTGACAGGAATGCACTGCTAGGGTATAAGCTGTAAACGTTCTTACGTCATAGTTGAGCAATTCGAACATCACCACATGACCTCCCTTTCCTTTGTACCACATATTACGTTCGCAGTGAACTTTAAATATGGTTCGTCTACCAGGTTCAGTAATGTCCCTTTGGCCAACAGAAGGCTTGCTACCACAGCATCTCGTTTTAACACACAAAGAATTGTCGGTATAACAACTTCCTGAAAGACTGTCCGAAGGTATGGCATGCCAGTATTTTCCATCGAAGGTCTTTATACGAACATAGCTTCGCTTAAAAGGATTGTCGGATGGGCAGATTTGGCTCTTCACATCTAAGAATTAAAACTGGAACCTCAAGATAACTTGAAAAAGTAAAACAATCTTAAACTAATAAATGTAAGTTCTAAAAACCTATTAAATTTGAAATCATTTTCACCTGGCGGCAAAGAGCAAACTACCTAGGGGTTTGTTATGTTAGTTAACTCTAGTAGTATTGGAACGGCTTGCCATAATTTTTTGCAAGTGTTGAATCCAGCCCAACAAGGGGAAAACGACTTTGCACCGCCAACAACCTACCTGATTGGCCGATATGCCCAATATAATCCCGCGTCCTGATCTGTGTTTGTTTTTAAAGACTTCCCTTCCTTTTGAGATTATTGGTTGCACATATTATGACATATTGTGAGCCTTCAATTGACATATTTTACGTCTATTTAAATTTTATTTTTTTGAGAAAAGAAAGCAAAAAAACACTCGAGAACTAGAGAATAACCCATTGATTTATAACCGAAGCGCATTAATGAACGTCCGGATGGAAAAATCGATCTGGCTTTATAATTAAACAAGCGACAAGCCACTGCCTGAAAACTGGCCTCACCACCAACTGACTGCCAAATTCGTGCTTCTTGCGAATCTTATTTTGACATAAAACATGATGGAGCTCATGCATGTTCGGCGAGATTCTCACCTGTTTGGCTTCCTGCTTTTATAATGCCCTCAGTACCTTTAAGTTAAATTCGCAAAATAAAAAAACAATGATCAACTCATAACAAACGGTCATAAGAAGATAATTACTTAAAAAGCTAGAAGCTATTTCTAGTCAAAGTTCTTCATGCAAAGTATTTTCCAGAAATGCTATTCAGGTCCCTTCGTCTACCAGCACCGACAGAGGGAAGGGTAGCTAATTCCCTCAGGCAGCTTTAATAATTCATATCTATAAGACCGTTGAAGATACAGCCACCAACTTTCAAACTCAAAGCCACTCTCTAAATTTTAACTAAAACAACATTTACTGCTGACGGGACATCTTCATCCTTTTTACTTGTCGACGACAACCGTTTTGTGACAGCAGTGTTGTTCTAGTTTCTCTAATTACATTTGAGCTAGTAGTGTAGTAAGAATAAATTTAACCTTTTTTGCCGAGGAATCTCATTATTTTGTGGAGGACTACATTAAGGCTGATGAATCATAATCTTTTGCCTTAATCTCAAGAATAAAATGAGCGTGAAGAACGACAACTTCAAGAGCAATGGAAAAGTCGCATTTCTGAAAGAAAGAAATTTAAGTTAAACTTGACGTTTTGTAAGTTCCAACATACATCTTCAGAAGTGATATAAACCTTTGAATGACGACAGAAACTGAAATTTAGAATACGTCACTAATATGTCACTGAAAAATTTGCAGATAAACTAACTGAAAAGGGAGCGATCTCGACCCCAGAGCTCTTCTGCACATGGCGAGGAAAGAGAGAGAGAGCTTACGCGCGCATGTCCAAATCCGTAAGCACTTTAGGGGTCGAGAATGAAGAGGGACTATGTCAGGTGGAAAGCTGAGGTTATGCAAATTACTTTCATCGGCCAAAATTCTACTGAAATCAGAATTTATTTTCTTTTCGCTTCGTAAATGAAATTCTGGCGGGAAATGCGAAACGCGACCACCTAAAAGAAAATGTGTGAAAGCTGCTAAAATTGGGCCTGATCTCAGATTATTGTTTTTAGCGCATGACTTTCTCTGTCACGTACAGAGCTCCGAAGTGTACAGCGACGTTTACAAGAGATATTTTGTTAGAATCTGCGGAACGTTTCTTCCCTGGTTTATGCTAGAACAATAACTCAAAAGAAAAGGTTCTGTGTTCTCTGAGGAAACTTAATTGCCATCAAAGCGTACATTATTCATTGCGGAAAGCAGTCGTTAATTCTCTTTCAGCCGCTGCCAGTACAAAGACCACTGACAAGAGGGCACTGTACATCCACGTAAAAGAAATTTCAAGGGCAAAAAATTTTAAACTTTACCTCCAAAAAGGCTTCTGTGAACACCATAGAACGATTCGTAATACAAAACTACGCTCACTATCAAACGATGGCTGAGATTTAAACAGATGATAATAGTCTTCTAAAATCTCCGACAGAACTTTCGAGTTGTTTTCGTGCATGCCCCTGGGCTGACATAGCCTCCTTTAAGCTATCAACTTAAAGGTGAAGTTTTTCACTGCTTAAATTGCCTTTTAGAAAAATGTTCTAAATCCTTAGTGGTAGAATCTACTTTATCTTGGAATGAGTGTCCGACCGTCGGATATATGACTTACATTTCTTGTTTTTTACGTGAAAGTTAGAAGTTTCTGGAGGAATCTCTTCAGTGAAACTGACAAATCTAATCGGCTCCTTCCCTTATTTTTTTTTTTTCGCTTTCATTTCATAGGCATCTCTTTTCAACGACTTCATTGAAATAAATCAATCATTCATATATTTTATCTTTTCCTAAAATGTTTTAAAACATTATTTTCAAATTGATTGTATTAATAGTTTATTTACGCTCATCCCCGCCAGCTTTAACTAATGAAACAAATGTTGTGCATAAATAGGAGTGTTAGAAGCTCATTTTGTAAGGTGTTTAGTTTAGATCATTCTTCGTCTCATGTGATTAACTGTAATTCCCCTTTACACAGAATATAACAATTATTACCTTACCATACGGAGCTATCACAAACACGCTCAGAAATAAAATCATCGGTGCAATTCGCCCAGCAGCCATTTTTCGCTGTGTTAATGTGTTCAACTGGATCGGCTCTGTCTCTAAAAGAGGATTCGCCACAATGAGTACAGAAACACTATATCAGCCCAGATTGTTTGTAACTTTTAACTGTGCTGTATTAGTTTTTGACTCTGTCAATTAAATGATTTGTTTCAATATTGCTCGGTAATTCCTACCGTTGATCCCTAGGTTCGATACATTCTCTCAATGGACAGGACAGATGAGGTGCTTTTGTTTATGCATGGTGCTAAGTCTGGTAAACCAAAAAAGGGAGTTCAGACAGTCAAACTTGAATGGAGCTTAATGAAGCAACATAACAGGGTCTTTAATTGTTTAAAGGCCTGAATGAAACGTGTAATACCTGTC
>CALNXI010001792.1:64455-79565 GCA_942486025.1 Porites evermanni
GCAGTACACAAATCGAATATTCGAGTCAAAAGATGGCACAACAAATACCAAAATAGTGAATTAGATTTAGAGTCACAACTTTTGTTTAAATGATTTTCTTACCAAGTCCAATCGTACTGAAATACAGACTTATAAAGTAGAGGAACGAACTTTTGGGACACCCTGTATTTTATTTGGGGGTTCACTTTCCGTAGACTTCGATAGCAAAGGGCTCTGAAATAAAAGGTTTTGCTCTCTTTGTGATTCTTGGCCCCGACGTTATGAAGGTATCCTTCAATAAAAAAATTGACACCACTTTCAAACGGCTTCATTACCATGTAGTCCGGGGAATGCTGAATTTTTTTCCCGGAGTTTCCGACATATTTCACAATGGTATTATACGTGAATGGAGGAAGATCGTCCAGTAGTTTATTCATGTTCTTCTCAGAGGGACAAAATCTAAACTTTTCCTCATTCTCCCTAACAACAGCTTCGAGCACGAAGTGCAGCGGCGGTCGCTTGATTATTTTGATCATTTTGCCCGTGATCATCTGTACACATTTGAAGTACTTCCTTCACTCTGCACAAAAAAAAAAATCAACAAGGGACGCTAATTTTAAACTTGCAATCACTTAGACAGAAAAAAAATAATGAGACAAAAGACAAAGGTGCATTACACGATTTTCAAGTGTATTTAATCATATAAAACAGAGGGTAAAAAACGCTGCTTACTTTGCAACAAGTTGGGCCTTCACTGTTAATCCTTTCCGGCTCACTTTCTTCCTAAATAGAATTTCTTTTAATTCCTTCACATGCATCTTTTCCACAGGCCTATCCATTATGAACTTAATACTGTTCGGTAAAAAGAACATACAGGGAAACTGAGTCTAAAACATTTACAACAAGTTCAAGTTCAAAGTCGGAAATGTAATATGAGTTCACACATGAGTACATCGCAATCGTGATTTTTCCTATCATCTACGTTCCGATTTGTATAATATAGGCAAAGTAAAAAGCATTGACCTTTATTTTAACACAACGAACCGACAATGACTTCTTCTTGAAAGTTTTTTTATTGTTTCCACAGTGAAAAAACAACAAGATAACGGACTCGCATTAGCATATAAACAAGCGACCAGCCCTTAGCAACGGTTGCTACCGAAAGCCTCGCTTTGGTGAGATCGTCGCCATATTTGCAATTGGTCTATGTGATTTTTAGAGGAACTCCAAGCGCGCCCGCCGCGCGCGCTCGAGCGAGAGCGGAGCCCCATTGCTAAAATTAATCGTTTATTGTTTATGGATGATGTTCAGTTGTATGGCAGGGATGAGAGAGAATTTGATTCTCTTGTAGAGACCGTCAGAACATTTAGCAATATGTTGGAATGCACTTTGGTACAGTATTAATAAATATTCTGTTCTTGTGATGAAGAAGGGTAAAATGGTTAAAAGAGTGGGAATAGGAATTCCAGATGGAAGTAGGCTTCGAGAATTAATTAGAGGATAATCATGACGGATACAAATACATAAGAGTTTTAGAGGCTGATGATGTTAAACAAGAGTCAATAAAGGAGAGGCTAGGTAAGGAGTACGTGAGAAGAGTCAAGAAAGTTATCAGGTCAAACCTCAAAGGCGGAAATATGGTGAACGCTTTCAACTTGTTGGCTGTGTCGCTGTTGCGCTACAGTGGTGGGCTAGTTTAGTGGACTAAGGTTGAGCTATTGGACCATGATCGAAAAACCAGAAAATTGCTTACTATACATGGCGTTCCTCCGAGTCGTAAGGAAGGGGGACGAGGTCTTATCAACGTGGAGGATGGTGATAAGCTGCAGGAACTTAGCCTTGTCGACTATCTTTGGCAAAAAGAAGGAGAGACTACTAAAGGCTGCACGGAGAAGGAGAAACCGGAGAGAAGTGGAACATCCTAATGACTATAAGAGAAGAAAGCACGAGGAAAGTTTGAAGGACTAGCCAGGGAAATACACATAAATATGATACAGCAGACAAAAGAGGTGGCTGGTAGTGAATCCTGGAGCTGGCTGATAGTGGGAGATCAGACCTTAAGGAAGAGACGGAAAGCCTAATTGCGGCAGTGCAAGATCAGGCATTGAGGACAAATGTGATTAAGCAAACATCGAACATCAGAGCTAGTAAGCATCGTGCAGAATGTGTGGAAAATGCCAGAAGAGTGTCACACAGTATGTGGCCGTAGCAAGCTTGCCCAAAGAGATTACAACAATGGGCACGACATATATATTGGCCAGGGTTGTTCATTGGGAACTTTGTAAAATTTATGATCTCCCATATAGTAGCAAGTGGTACGAACATAGCCCAGCAGCAAGGGATAACTGAAAATGAAGAAGTAAAAATATTATGGGAGTTTACCACTCAAACCGATCTTGATCGTGTTCATGATAAGAACAACAACAAAGTCCTCATCATAGTCATTGCGGTACCTGGCGACAGCAACGTTGAAAGGAAATAGAATTAAGAAAAACAGAAAAAAAAATCAAGACTTAGCAAGGAAAATATCTAGAACTTGGAGGGCGAAGACAAAAGTAATACCAGTCGTTGTGGTAGTACTAGGAGTGATACCGAAGAACTTAAGTGGTGACTTAAAGGAAATTGGAATTCCAAATAGAGTCAGAACTTTGCAAAAGTCTGCACTTCTTGGAACGACCACCATAGTGAGAAAGGTCCTTGGATTAGACGAGACTAAAAGTAGAAAATGTTGTTGTTTCCAGAACAAAGGACACCACGTGCGAATTAGAAATAATAATAGTAATAATAAAGATGATGAAGATAATAATAATAATAATAAATAATAATAATAATAATAACATTTCCATAGCACTCTACAACAAAATTATTGTTCTAAGCCGCTTTACAATTCTCAACCTATTTTACCAGTGTAAATTGATGAAACAAAAAATAAATGAATAACTGAAACTGACTAACAAGAATATATTGCAATATGCTTTTTTGTTTTAGACCATAATGGACAAAACTATTCGCGCTTTTAGACCAAGATAGCTAAAAATCCATAATTATCCTTTGGGGTGGCATATATGGCTTGTATATAGGAGTGTCCCCCTGCGGGAATAGCATGAATTTCAACCGACCCCTCTAGTCGCAAACTCCGGAAAGAGACGTCTGAATCAATCAGCCGGAAATGGCGTCCAGTGACGTCATTAAACGGTAGTGGTTTTGATTAGTTCATTGTCCAAACATTCGCGTTATGAGAACAGTTCATGATAAGCGTCACGAATATCACTTAATAATCAGCGGATCGCATACTTAGGCCGAGTTCAATATTTCCAGAATTTTTATCGTCAACATCAAAATAGTCCTCGCATTCGAAACTTTGACTTTATGAATTCAACTACGACTGAAGTCTCAACACTTTTAACTTTTAGCATGAATTGTTGTTGTTCGTCCTTTGAAACTCGTAGGTGACCATGACTTCAGACTGTGTTTGACCAGCAGAGGTGGGTCCGTAGACGTCTAGTGAGGCCAATCCCAGCCCAGAGGGCTGAGTCTGTGAGTGCTTTAGTAGAGGTGCAGGTGGAGATTGCTCTAGTCTTGCGTGTGGCAAGTTTCCTCCGTGCTTCAGAGGTCCGACGGTTTTCTGCCGCACGGGCCCAGTGGTTACTTTGCTACGTCAAGTTGGACGACGCTAGGAAAGAGACTGTCAAGTACTAAGGTTGATGTCCAGGTCTTTGAGTGACTCTTTGAAGCAGTCTTTGAATTTTTGTCCTCCAAGTTAGCGCTGCCTGTCAGAGTTCTCCATACAGTAGCTGCTTTGGCAATCGGCTGTCAGGCATTCTGGCGACATAACTTGTTAATCTATCCAGGGGTGTCTGTAGGAGAATGTGAACGCTGAGAATGCCAGCCCTTTCTATGACCACCGTGCCAGGAATTTTGTCCCGCCATCTGATGCGGAGTATTCTGCGGAGGCCGCTCAAGTGGAATGATTGAAATGCTTAGCGTGTAGGCTGTAGGCAGTCCAGGTCTCGCATGAGTAGAGGAGAGTGGTGAGTACCACTCCAAGGTAGACCTTCAGCTTCGTGATGCCCCTCCGCTCCCAGACATTTGACTGAGTCTTCCGAAGTGGACGCTGGCCTTGCCAATCCTGTTGTTGGCTTCAGCATAGATGTACACTACTCTTAAAAGTATACTTATGATTTAAGAATAACACGATTCTGCACCATGTAGGCCTTTCCGGACGACATTTGTTGCTTGCCAGTTAAAAATTATGTTTTAGATTTTGCATGAGTAGTGACGTCACTTGACGTCATTAGCGGCTCGTTGATTCAGACGTCACTTTCTGGAGTATGCGACTAAGAGGACGACTGAAATTCAGGCTACCCCGGGACTAAATTCAAGTAAATCGATGATTTTGAATTCTGATCAGTTAATTTAATTAACTTGCTTGCTTCTTCTTTTATTCTACCGTCGTTATTCCAGAAATGTGAAAAACTCACTTTTTTGGTATCTTCGTTTTCCAAAGTTTAGAGACTCATAAATGAATATACATGTGATTCTGTTCTTGTTTCTTTTTTCCCTTCATTTGATTGATTGTAGGTAGCAATTTTAAACGCAATATCGCTCGCCAAGTCAGGAAAATCAGAAGAAGCTCAAAAGGAGGTCGATCTCATGGCGGTGACAATCTCTTTGTATGATGTTCCGAACACATTCAGGCAAGGTGTATCATTAGTGAGAGGAATGTTTTTAGAAGATCCTGGAGCACTTCCTAAAACTATAAACGCTGGTAAAAAACACGTGAAACTTGTCAGCAGTCAGATCGACACGGCTGTGAAAGAATTCTCCGACAGTTACCCAAACCCGACATCTCAAAATCTAGTTGACATGAGAAAGAAGATAAATGATATTTTAGCAAGTAAGTTTAGAGGGTTGCCCGCTAATCCTAGTTATTCCTGTAACGCCCGTTCAACTTAAACTGTCTGCTAAACTCTTGTGGGTTCAGACGTAGTGAATTTATTCTTCAGGGCTTAAAACCCTTTCGTGCGCAAGTTCCTGGGAAGGAAAAGGCCGCTAAAAATACTGCCAACAAAAAATTTATTTCTTGGCATCGATCTTGATAGTATGATGTCAAAAATTGACCTAGACTGTTTCGGGATACATTAAATTGAAGCTAGCCCGCATTCGGTAACAGAAACCCAAATATCCTATTTTTGAGAATTTTTTAAAAATAAAAACTTGACAAAAGTGTGTCTCAAAATAGTTGCCTATAAAGTTTATCACCGCATGATTACTCCACACAGCAACATACATCAAAGCCAGTGAGACAAATCGATCCAATGTCACACAAGCTTTATTTTGAAACCAAGAAAGCAAAATAAACGGTGTTTAAACTATGAAAGAATGGCTAAAATCTTTGACTGGTCGATACAAAATGGCGCTATTTGCATATGTTTCTTTGTAAAATGACAAATTTTGCTTCGAGTTACCTTTCAAGCCTATAAATCCAGCACCTTTCCTCGACAGCACCACACACTTAAAAGTTCAACTGTTTGAATCTTAAGCCTCGTAGTTCGCTGAAGAACTCATCGAAAAACACGACCATTACCGCGAAAAATCCCCAAAAATATAACCGAAGCTGAAAGATCTTCGTCTTCCGTCGCCATTATTTGAGTTCGCGTGCCGCTGAGGTCGATAAAATATCGAAAATTTGACCACACTTGATCATAAAGACACAAAATGTCGCACATGTTGTTCTCTTTCTTGATCAAGTCACCACAGGCTACCCAAGACTCATGCAAATGTACGCTGACCATTTTTCTGCAGACCCCTTTCGATCGTACCAATTCGTACGATTGCGCACGAAAGGGTTTCAAGTACCGGTGTGTATATCCTGGAACACTGCCTGTATTTATGTTAAACAAATAGTTAAACGCCGAATTATGGAGTTTTGGGACGAAGCCAATGTTTTCAATCCGAATCAATTTGAAAAGTCGCTCTACGGTTACGCAGCTGTTATCCTGTTTTAACGAGTGGGCAAAATCTCGTAACAAGGGAAATCCTACGGACGTAATTCTGTTAGACTTCTCCAAAGCGTTTGACAGTGTTCCACACAGACGTCTGCTTCATTAATTAGAAAGATACGGTATTGACGGCCCTCTTCTCAATTAGTTTCAAAGCTTTTTAATTGGTCGGTCGCAACGTGTTGTTTTGCGCGGCAGTTATTCGTCATGGACTCAGGTAAAATCAGGTGTGCTTTAGGAAACAATTTTAGGGCCAATCTTGTTCATAACGTGCATCAACGATATATCCACTGGAGTTTCTTCCACTGTAAAATTGTACGCAGACGACACTTAACTCTATAGAGAGATAGAAAACATTCCTGATGATACACATGGGCTACAATCTGACCTTTTTGACTCACTTAATGGTGCAAAACCTGGCAGTTGAAGTTTAACCCCGATAAATGTGAAACAATGATAATAACGCACAAACAAGATAAGTCGAAAGAGAGCTATACACTTGATCCAAATGGTGAAATTCTAAAGAGTGTGAAAAATATCAAAGATCTCGGTATTACAATATCGTACGATCTATCATGGAGCGATCATATTCACGAAGTGGTCAATAAAGCCAACAAAGTCCTCGGGGTCATTAAGCACGTGCTTGGGTCTAGTAGTGTAAATGAATTTTCTTTGCTATACAAATCTCTAGTGAGGCCGATACTGGAGTATGCGGCTCCAGAGTGGTGTCCCTTTCTAGTAAAGGACATTTTTCTTTTCTAGAAAAAGTGAAGAGGAGAGCGTCGAGACTGGCTCTAGGCCAAAAGGGGGGCGAAATGGACTACGAGGAACGTTGTTCCATTTTAAAGTGGTCACCATTAAAGAATCGAAGACTGTATTTTTCTCTGGTCGAGTGTTATAAATGTATATTTTCTTTAAGTAATCTGGAATTTCAAGACTTTTTCCACTTAGCGTCAAAACGAACAAGAAGTAATCAAATTAACCAGTTGAAGTTTCTAGCATCTAGTTGTAATTGTTACAAATATTCATTTTTGTGAGAATTGTAAAAGAATGGAACGATTTACCTGAGTGGGTTGTCGGGGCGGGAAATCTTGCATGTTTTAAACGTTCTGTAGGATTTTTAAATATTTTGTAGTATTTTCTTTTTATTCCTTATTGGCTTTATTTTTAGCTACCTTTTTGGACGTACATTTTTAACATTACATTTGATATTACAATATTTTTAAGATTTTTCTTTTAGGAGTTTTTCACATAGGGCCAACCTCTTAAACTCCCTTTTCAAAGCATTCTTTGTATATATTTATCTTTGTTTTTTAGTGCTTTGAATAAAAGTATGTATGTATGTATGTATGTATGTATGTATGTATGTATGTATGTATGTATGTATGTATGTATGTATGTATGTATGTATTTCACTTTTATGAAAGTTCCAGAGTATTATGATTCATACGTCATTGTGACCCTACTACAAAAATACGACAAAAACCTGACTGGAGCTTACCACCAATATATATATTTAGTATATACTAAAACAGTGGACAGTGTTTTTCACGCGCTCTGATTGGCTACTCAATCAGTGAATATCCAGAGCTATTCGCTGATTCACCTTCAGTTCCTCCGAGCGAGCGACGCCAAACTCGTGAAAGTTACGAGCAAAATGGCTTACCGGTTTGCTGCCGTTACGAACAAAGAAATTTCACATATTATCAAACAAGCTGTTCCCGAAATACACGAAGAAGGTGAAAAAATTCGGTTAGGAAGTTTTAACAGGAAAAGCTTTTTCTGTTTGACTTGACTTTATCGATGAAACCGGTAAAATAGTTTTTTGTTAACAAATGCAAATTACGTCTAGCGTTACTTTATTTAGCTGACATGTTCACAAATAAGCTTAAAACTAGATTAATGTTTTTTTTGTTTTTTTTTTTTAAAGAAGGTTTTAAATACAAAAAGAGTTCACAACTCCTTTTGAAGACATTTCCCCGGGAGAGCTAAACAAATGCCTTCAAAAGTTTTATTTGTCGGCAAGAAAACGCGACGAGCGCCGGTTCGGTCATTGCGAGCCTAAATTGTAATCGTTGACAACAGTAAATGGGTTAAAAATCATCATTTTTGTGTTCAATTATCTCACTGTTTTAGTATGTATTAAAACAATTATTCGCCTCAGTGTCGGGTGGCTAGTGGTGGATACATAAGCCACCCCCACTTCGGTGAATAATTGTTATATATAACTCTTTCGAATGGCTATTTATCTTATTCACGTTGCGTTTATGTTAACACAGATGACCTGGTTAGTCAACAGAGCAGACAATCCGTACTAACCGCCTTGGATCAAGATTTTAAGCGAATGGAAGTGCTTTCAGCGGACACCACCAATAAGTTTCGTCAATCAAGGTTCCGAAAAATCAAAACCTGGTTTGAGAAACTTAAAATGAATAAGGCTAAGAAGTTCTTAGGAAACAGAGTTGGCGACATTGGCGTCTTGGATCCCATTGTTGATATTATTGGTGCAGCATTGTCCATTAATGGTCTGGTAGTAGCTTCAAAGAATGGCGACACTAAATCCATTGTAATCAACTCAGTTGCGTTAGTTGCAAGCGTTGTAGGTCAGTGACTTATTAGCTAGCTTTCTTGTCTTTGTGAGTAAGTAATGAAATCATAATTTCAGATTTATAAACAAGTCAAGAACTATCTTTCTTGCTATTGTCTTGCTAAGTGAATGTTTCGGAAACCATTGTTCGTTTTTCTGTTGTATACTTCAGGCTTTTGTAATACGTCATTTGGTGACACCTATCCGCAACACCAAGAAACTACCATTTTGTACTGGTCCATGTTCCAACAACGAGCATCATATTTATCATTTACTTAGTTTTTTTAATGTGCTCATTTTATCTTAGTTTCTTATGTGGAGCTTTTCCCCNGCATCATGTTTATCATTTACTTAGTTTTTTTAATGTGCTCATTTTATCTTAGTTTCTTATGTGGAGCTTTTCCCCTGTCTCTTTTGCAAGATTTTACTATTGATAATAGACTGCGAGCAGTTCGCCTTACTTAGAAGAAAATAAGAGACTGCTCGAAGTCTAGCGAAAAAGTAAAATTACACAAATTAATTGTGAAGAGGAGGAGAGATGTTCTTCGCTCGGCGGGCTTCCGCCCTCGTTCCGCTAGCACCTCACGCGTGCTCTCGACCTACTGTGACTCAAAAGACAAATAAGAGGCTGCTCGCAGTCTAATTAATAATGATTTAAATGGTTGCTTAATTCGTAGGAGTAATAACATGGTTCTTAGCCGCTGGCGGGGTGGCCTGGGCAGGTCCTCTTAATATGGCAGTTGGACTAATCGCAGCCGTTGCCACTGTTTTCATCAACATATTCTGGCCAAGCAATCCTGTTATCGACATAGCAAATGAGTTCTCAAAACAGGCAATTCAAGACCTGACAGCGAATATGATTGCACTCGATGATCCAACATATAGTAAAAGGTAATAATATCCTGGTACCCATGATTTCTCGCCCTCGGATTTTATGCCTAATAGATTCTTCCGGAGTTTTTTCAACTGTCGACACGGATGGACCTGTTAGAGAAAATCCGGAAAAGAAAGAGCTCCTTAAAATTAGTTAAATTGCCAAGTTTAAAAATGATACATCTTAATCGAGCTAAGATATAGCTGCGCAAAGTTGCGAAAATTTACAGACGTTTATTTTGGGGGGGCAAGCTTATGCCCCGCACCATACAAACGTCTGGAAAATGTTGCGACTTTGTGGAGCAATATGTTTGTTAATGTTCAAGCAATCACTTTCAAACTTGGCAATTCTACTGATGTAGACGTTCTTTCTAGCGGGGCTTACTGATTTTTGCTAACCTGTCCAAGTCCCGTGGAAGGGTCTACTTTAAAAAGCGAAATCCAAGTTTCAGACTTCCCCCGCCCCCCTCCCCCCGAGCTCAGCCCAGGACGACCAGATAATGAGTTCATTCCGATGACCTCTTGGTCACGCCATGTCTTCAAATAATAGGCATTAGTATTTGCCAAATCAGTGAATAGCACTTTTCACGCGTTTTGATAGGCTCCCGTAACTCGGAATATCCTTGGCTTTTCAAAGTTTTGCGACCGGAGCCAAGGTGGCGTCTCGTTTCGAGACATTCTCGGAAGACAAAATTTGAGCGATAAATGAAGCATTCGTACAAACAAATACCAAGAAAGCGAGGAACTTTTGCTTGTCGGTGTTTACTGGTAGGTAGAAAATCATTTTCATGCTAAATTTGCAACAAAATCGTAAAAATGCACTTGACAAAGTCACTGAGTCACAAAGTCTTTTTTATCCGACTGATTTGGTAAATACTAAAACAACTATCCTCCGGCCTCAGGGTCGGTGAACAGCGCTAAATATATACCTCGACGTTCCGTGTCTCGGTACATACACCACTATTCACATTCCTTTACAGGGGATAGTTGTATATTATATTTTCATTAAAAATATTTCAACGTTTCCAATTTATTCCAGATCCCAGGCTAATTTACCATAAACAGCTGGCCCTTTCCATATTTGAACGAAGCGAGCAATACCATCGATTCGATGGAATATTTCCTAATCGACCATTAGTTGATCTAGTTTCCAATCACAGCAGCCTAGCTGTTTAGTAAAGTAAAAAATAAGAAAATAAGAAAAAAAATGACCGTTATGGCTATCCGGAGACCAACTAGCTGAATTTGTGACTAAAACTGAACGGAAGAAAAGCAAGAGTAATTTCGCAAAACATATTTCTCCGGCGATTTTTGAAGAGTATATGTAAGAAAACGAGTACGTTTATATCCTGAAACCGTACCGGGTGGAAAAAGAAAATGCTTTTTGAAGAAAATTTGCAAGGAGGTAAGCTTGCTTTAAAAGAACTTAGAAATATTTTGAATCATGAACAATTGCTGAATTGGGTTTTTTGCATGAAGTGAAAAAATGTTGCAGATCTTGAGGCCGATTATTTATTCTCCGCGATCTTCACAATTCTACACATCATATACTCAGCCTAATTATGGTTTCATGTTCTAATGTTATTTAGCTTTGGATGGGTCTACCAAGCCAACACTGGCGTGTTTCTCATTGGAAGGAATATAAGACCCTCAGATCCCGTCACATTTATTCAACCAGCATGCACTAGTGCTACAGAAGGCTCAACCCCTTGCGATCATAACACGAAAACTTTTCACGGTAACAAGTATTTAGTTGTAGGAACGGAGCGTGAGTCTGCTGACGGCAGCTTTACACTTGACGTCACATCTGATTTCATAGGTCGTCCGAAGACTGACATGTTTTGCGGGAACACTATTTGTTTGAATGCAGTCTCCTTCTACGAAACCTTAAGTCAAAGTGGCACAGGGGTGACTTTGCGTCAAGTTCGCTCCTTGAGGATTGACACAACAACTATACCAGACTACAACCAAGTTGACCTTGCTTCTTTTGAACCAAGTAGTCGAGATGTCTTAGCAAATAGTAAAAAGAGTCATAGTAAAAAACTATTTCGCAAAACATCCCAAAAATCCCATTGTAAGCAGAAACGTGGTAAAAAGAAAAGCAAAAATAGAAGGGATTGTACAGCGAAAAAAAGAAGCAACACCGAGGAAGTCGCAGCAAGCGCAGCATGCAACCCGAAGAATGACAGGATCGAAATTGACGAACTACGTAGGTTCGAGCCAGGATCAGACAAGAGAGTTCACATAAGAACGGGTGATGGAGATGACATATTATCTATTGGAGGTCTCATTGATGAGCCGGACGACAGCCGAACCAACATCTTAGATGCAAATTTAGGTGAAGGGGAAAACGAGGAAAACGTCTTTTCAATCGGATATCTTCTGGACACCCAACGCTCAAGGTCTGATCTAATCGCGGGGGTAAAATTTGATAACACAGCTGGCGAAGGGCTTGTTTGCTACCTTAAGAGAGATTTGGACCACTGGAAATGCGTTGGGAAGGTCAAAGGTGTAGATATCTTCAAAGGGTCCAAGTAAGTGCATGTTTTTCTTCTCACTTCTTCCTCGTCAAATCATAATATCACGGGGGAAAAATCACTCCTTAATTTAGGCGCGAAATTTCGGCAATTACAATTTGTATAGTTACGATTAGCAGTGATATTTGGCATAAATACCACGAGTGATATTTCAAAACTGTTATATGTAATTTCACGAGCAGTTAGGCGAGTGAAATTTGGAACAATTTTGAAATATCACAAGTGGTATTTATGCCAAATATCACGTTCAAATCATGCTATTATAAATTTGTTTATTCTAGTACTCGCAAAAGGTTTCTAATTTTCACATGTAGGTAATTCAAATTAAGCTGAAATTCCACTGCTCTAGGCCAATCAAATTGCAGAAATTTCTCATGTAGTGGTATAACATATGTAATTACAAAATTGCCATGCCAAAGTCTCCGAACATCTCAGTGCCAAGATGTAGATCTGCAGAGTAGTAGGTGAATAGCAAAATTGGCAGTGGATTTTCCCAAAAATGAACAAAAGAAAAAACTAGGTACACATGAAAAATATCGTCTTGCTGAAGGGGTTGCTTACCAACTTAATACCTTTAAAACGGGAATGCTTAACGTGTCAAGGGAGGAAAATACGTTCCACAAGGAAAGAAAGAAAGCGACCAAAGCGGTTGTCAAAGAGGGTTTTAAATCTATAATTTCTACGTAAAATCTGTCGTTCTTTGGCATTCTCTTCTTTGCACACGCTTGGATTGGTTATGTGGTTTTCAACTGGATCACGCTCTTCGCAAACGGTAAATTTCCAGCGAAAATGGTCATCACAAGTTTATATACTTATGCGATGTTTCCGACATCATTTCAGATTGCACGACACTGTCATAATTGGAGGACACGGGCCTAAGCAAGTTATCCAGCATCACGGAGCAAACGAATATCAGTTTAAGATAGATGATCTAAAGACTGTTCTAGAGGGTAGAGATCCAGGTATGGTGCATTGATATGTTATTTTTGAACAATCTTGAAAACGTTCTTTCTCGAGGATAATCTCCATTCCCTTGTCGGCTGAAACTTGGAAAATTTTTACAAACATGCTGCGTAAATTTTTTTTTTGCTTATGTAACGTTTTAGGCGAGAATAATATGGCCATTACAATTGGCCATTTGCTTCATACCAATTTAAACTGCTAATGTGTAAGTATCGTACAAGAAAAAAAATGGGTTGACACTTTCTTACAAATCACTGTCAGTATTTTGTCCACCCTTGCCTCGATTTGGTACGTTCATGATTTACAGGAATGCTGGAGCGTTTACACCCAACCATAGTAGCAACAGTCTATTTCCCTTTCTTAAACGTTTGTTGGCATTTTAAACGTTCGATGCGGCTACTTTAAACCAATCCTTTAGCCATGGTACAGGTAACATATTATTTTTAGGGACAAATGATAATAAGGCAAAGGGCATGTTTTTTTTATAAAGTCCTAGAAAGGACACGACTTCTAACCAAACTTTAGATCGGAAAGGGCTCACCTGTTACAAATGTATCAAATATTTTTGATACATCATTAACTTTTGGCGGGTCGGTGTGGTAGTTTAGTGGTTAAGGATAGAGATTAGCGTACGAAACACTCGGGTTCGATTCTGATTTGAAATCTTCTTTTTTTTTATTTGAAACACTCTCAATTGTAGGCAAGAAATAGTTATTTGAACAACCTTGGTTGTCTAAGGCCTTCTCAATAGTCCATGGGCCAATCCTGATTTTGGTACCAATTCGAGGGACAAAGGATGATTGCTGCGAATTGATAGCACATAAGGTGGAGATTGAAAATTTGTATGATAACCTTTCTGTAGGAGTAGCTTTCAAGATATTTTTTTCAAGTAAAAGTGCCCGAAATGACCTTTGAGGATACTAAACGTGCACTTAAAATGTACTATATCTTTTGTAGTTTAGTTTGTTATGAGAGACATGAGAAGTTTTTTGTTGCGTTTTTTATCGCCAAAATATTATTTGTTCTGAATTTAACCAAAGTAGAGCGAAGGAAACTCAAAAGTAGCGTCCGAATTGCATTATGGGTAAAATCCAAAATGGCGGCTACCATGGCAAGGGTAGTGGGTTCTTGATTTGCCGGTTTAATAGCCATTTAACCATGTAAAACGCAATAATTTCAAGAAAAGTCAGCAAAATCATCTAGTTAATAAAGCGCTAAAACTTTTTGAGGCAAAAGTCTTTGAACTTTTGACTTAATAAACAGAATTTTGGAAATACTTACAGTTCTTGTAGAATGTTCACTTCGATAATCCGATATGTATTTTGCTCATGTCAATCATAAACATCTGTTTATATATTTATAAATTTTGAAATATAATCTAATTTTAGGAATGATCAACCTGTTGCAGTCAACATTATTTGAATTATCGGTTATTCGGTAATGAAAACTCAATATGATATGCCAATTTGTAATACATAGATACATATGGTTTATTTAAACACGATAAAATCATCAGTCTGAGAAGGTTAAGTGAAGTAAAAAGGATATAAAGACTACGTACACCTGAATGGCTCACATGATTGCCCTGTGCTGGGAAACAGAAAACTAGAAAGCTAACTGGTTTACTTCCCTTTTGAATTGACATAGCGATGTTATTCTTCGTATGTTTTTTGTGGTAACTCATTCCAAATCATGGCACCGCTATGAAAAAAAACTTTTGGAAGTCCAGACTTTCGTAAATTATAACATAACGTATGTGCTGTTATGTCCCTGTTTATTGCATTTGCATTGCGACTTAAACACTGAAAACTCTGATACAAAAAGGGTCCTTATCTAAGAAGGAGTGTTGATGATGCTGAGGAGTCAAATGCAGTCAAACGTTTCTGCAAGAAGAAGTGGATCATTCACTGTACCGACGATAGCAGTGATTTAGTTAATCCTAAAGACGAGGAGTCGTGGAAAACCTTGCTACGTGCAGCACAGATTCGAAATCACCAAGAAATCGTACAAATTTCGAAGTCTTTAAGAGACGGAGAAGTTTCGAGTTTCGCTCATTTACTACCATCGAAAGTGTCGAAGCATTTTTACAATGAAAAATGTATTAGATAAATTATCCCGACAATCATCCAATAGCCAGACTCACCAGGAACAAGTGGCTAGGAGAGTCTC
>CALNXI010001792.1:80305-93506 GCA_942486025.1 Porites evermanni
GAATATGAGGATTCTGCATGTTACTTTCTTGGGCACTTTAGGGGACAAAATTGGCATGTTTGGAAATCAAAGGTGGCGGATCCAATATGGCCGCCAAATAGGTAATTTCATATTATAGCAGCGCCATAGGTAGCTATAACACCTGAGTTAAGCTAGTATCCAGTTGTCATCTAGAACAGATTTTTAGCAAACAATTTATCTTTATTACTTTAGTTTATATCGACCCTCAGGTTCAAAAGGCTACCTTTCTACGTTACCATGGCAACCAACACTAAAATCCATCTAATTTTGCTACAAAAGCCTCGAAAATCACTTGCAAAACAGTGGTATCATTTAATCATCTAGACGTGCCCCAAGACATGGGTAAAAACATGAGTAAAAACTTATGTATGTACATTTATTCGACATTGTTGAAAGCTGAGTGACGTCACTTCATCACGTGATAAACCCTATAAAACTACTCATTTGACGTGGTTATCATACATTAAAATAAACTAGAGGATTCATAGTTTTTAAAAATATAAGCCACTCTTTGTCCCTCTTTTTGGTACCAAATCATCAAATTTGGGGTCCTGGCCCATGGACTACAAACCCATAAAAGGAAAAACATTTTATATGAGTGTTCTCTCTGTAATCCCTCAGCCTTCTGACCGTCAAAATCAATACAAAAAATATAGAAATATATTAACCTGTTCTTTACGTGCCGCTAAACGTATGTATTATGCGAAAAGAAATTAGAGGAATGTAAATCAAATATGAAATCAACTTGGGGTATACTTAATGAAGTAATTAATGACAGAAAAGTAAGAGTAATTTACCAACGACGTTTAATGTTAATGACAAGGAAATATCCGTTCTACCTCAGATCGCCTACCATTTCTGTGCATACTTTACAAATATCGGACCTAATTTAGCGAACTAAATTCCTCCTTGCCTCACTTCTCACCGTTCTTTTTCTTTGTGGAGCTTTTGTGAATTCGTTGTACCTACACAACCAACTACTGAGCAGGAAAATATTGAAATTTGCACTAGTTTTCGTGCAGGAACTGCTGCAGGCTGACCAAATTACTATGAACGTAGTGTTATACATTAATGACTTGTGTAAGATTGGATTTCATATTTTTTGCCGATGATACTTTTTCCCACAACGACCAACCGATGGAAATTGTGAATAACGAATTGAAGAAACTATCAAGCTGGTTTCAGGCTAATAAGCTTTCTATTAAATCAAATTTTATTTTATTTAAAACAAAATAAAGCAGGCAAAAACTTGACTTACATTTTTCAGTTAATGATATTGAAATTTATCGTGTAAATGAAGTTTAATGTTCTTGGGAGTTATAATTGATGAAAACTTATCTTGGAAATCTCAAATACAGAACGTAGCAAGAAAAGTCTCAAAATCAGTAATCAGCCTTAATATATTAGGACCTCCTTATGTACTGTCTATTATAGGTTAGTTTATCCTTATTTAATACATTACTGTGCGAGTGTTTGGGGCTCATTTTATCAATAATCTTTAAAAACGAGTTATTAGAATAGAGTTTTTTTGATGCACATGCCAATCCTACTTTTTTAAGCTTACGAGCTTAAAATTTGAAGAGATTATCAAACCCCAAATGGGTAATGTTATGTACCTTTGTAAAGACGGCCTTCTTAATCCTAACAGTTTCAATGAAATGTTTTTGCTTAACTGTGACGTACATTCATATAACACTAGAAGTAAGAATTCCTTCCGTTTGCCCTACTTCAGGACAAATGTAAGGAAATTTTTATTTCGCTTTCAAGGGCCCAAGATGTTAATTCCCTTAGCTCTGAAATTAAGAATGCCTCTAGTACTGCTTTGATCAATTCTAAACTTAAGTCATTTTTTCTTGGTATGAGCACACTTTAGCTCTCCTAATGCTTGGGTGTAGTTTTTCGCTTCTTTCGCTTTTTTTCTCGTTTTTTCTAATATTTTTTCTCGTCTTTTCTTTTTCGTTTTTGTACTTACACGTTCATGAGCATTTTCTACTTTTATCTATTTTAATGATCATTTTCTATGTTCCAAACAAATTGTGCGTACTTAAATTTAAATTGCCGATGTCAGTATTATAATTATTAATTATTATTCACTCAAAATATTTCCCCGATTCTGATTGGCTAAAAGCACATCACCATATTCATCATAACCAGTTACTGATGACCAAATTTGAAAGAATCTTGTGTTTAACGAGGAAATGACGTCAAAAATGCAGCCTTGTACCGGTTAATAAACTGTTAACCGAGAAGACCTGGGGACGAGGTTATGTTGTTTTGGTAGTGAAAACAAAAATGGCCGACACTTAACTCGTTTCACAAGTAAGAACTACAGCTGGAACTAGGCGAAGTTATAGTTAAAAACATAGCAAAGACAGCAAGAAGACAACTCGGAGGGCGACATCTGCTATCAGAATATTTGCGGAGCTGGACAAACCTAAACGTACACTATTAATGATGAACTGAACTGCGATGGATCGATGGAGGTAAGCATGTTTTAGCTATGTTTTTAAACTAGGAATTATTTTGAATGAATAATAAAACAATTATTGAATCGGCTTTCGTATCATATGAAGAATTATGGAGATCTCGGAGGGTGTTATCCGCCTCGGCCTACGGCCTCGACGGATAACACCCTCCTCGATCTCCATAATTCTTCATAAGATACTCAGCCTCATTCATTAACTGTTAATTAAATAACATAATTTTAAAGGTGGGCCTATACACGAGCCTTATTGGCTCCCTTCGGCTCCCTTGCCTCATCGTTTTGTAAATTGTTATTGTAAATTATTAATGGTTTAAATAACGCATCGACGCTCGTCGAGCTGATTTTATTCGCTGATGATACTAATTTATTTATGTCCCATAAAGATCCTGTCTACCTGGCAGCCTCACTCAATTCCGAACTTAATAAATTATCTACTTGGTTTAAGGCAAACAAACTCTCCTTAAACCTAAAGAAAACAAACTTTATGTTATTTAAGCCTAGACAGAAAAGGTATCATTTTCCAATGCAAGTATGCATAAACGAACAGAGAATCGAACAGGTTAAGGAAACGGTCTTCCTCGGTGTAGTCCTTGATGAACATCTGTCTTGGAAACCGCACATTTCTCAAGTAGCTCGTAAAATCTCGAAATCAATAGGTGTCATTAATAGAGCAAGATTTTTTCTACCTAAACCGTGTCTAAAAACTCTTTATTATTGTTTAGTTTATCCTTATCTTCATTATTGTATTATTGTCTGGGGATCTACGTACAAAACCAATCTTCGCCGTCTTGTCTCTTTGCAAAAGCGAGTTATCAGAATTATTTCTAAATCAACTTTCGATTCTCATTCAGACCCTATTTTCAAAGAATTAGAGCTACTAAAACTTTCCGATATTAGACAGCTAGAATTAGGTAAACTTATGTTTTCTCTTAACCATTCTCTTTTGCCTTCAAAGTTCAACAATTATTTTTCTTTAAACAAACAAGTCCATAGCTATGCCACTAGACACGCGAACGATTTTCACCTTCCCTCTTGTAGAACAAACCTTCGTAAATTTTCTGTCAGTTTCCAAGGACCACTTATTATAACACTATAGAAAATGATATTAAAGAATCTAATTCTCTCCACGTATTCAAAACGAAATTGAAAAAAAAATTATATATGAATTATTAGGTATAAATCTTGTAGTAAATAGTTATATTTCTTCACATGTCTGATATTATTTTTATACTTATTGTTACTTGTACCATACCTTATATTTTGTCAACTCAGTCTATGTAATTAGTTAATTTATACTTACCTTCATTGTATTTTGCTTTCGATCCTGGCCTTACCGTTACTGTTAACTTTATTTTTACTCTGAGGGAGCCCAATGTCTATAAGCCTCATGGTTTCTTTTTGGGCTTCCTCGCCACTTTCATTTGCTTTTGTGTATCTGTCTTGTTTTATCGTTATTTGTATTTTGTGGTTAATCAAATAAAGTTACAAAAGTTACAAAAGTTATATATATTTTGTGTATGGAAAAATAATAATAAAACAATAATAAAACAATAAAAAGGTAAAAAAATTTTTAAGGTCTCTAAAGCGACCTTTACGAAAGAGAAATCTGCGTCACAAGGACTTGAAGCCGGGTCCCACCTACCTCTCATTCGCCACAGAGGCAGGTGCTGCCATTGCCTCTCTTTTAACCATTAACCGTTGTATCACTAAAGAGTATCCTAAGAGGGAAAGCACTTAATAGATGTATGTTGATTTTGCCATTACGATTACACAACCTGATCTGTAATAATGCTAAAGGTGAAATCTGAATATATCAAAGTTTTCATTATTACGGAATTTTGAAGTAGATTGAAAGACCAATTTTTTTTTTAATTGTAAATATTCCCTAAATGGATACCAAACCAACTTTTTTTATTATTATTATTATTAGTAGTATAAAAGACCAATGAAAGATAAAGTATGATGAAAGAAAAGTTGTCTTTATGGAAAGCCCTAAGTGTTCTGCTTTATTTCATTCTTACCTTAGAGTCACTATTTTGTTCAAACCATCTTTCTGTAGGAAGTGACATGTGTCCACAGCAAGGAAAATGGCCTTGGGGTTATCACAAACTTGGGGATCAAGACTTTTGTTACATGATTATTGACAAACTCGTAAGCGATTGGGATAAGGCTCAGGCGATGTGTAATGAACAAGGTGCCGGTCTTGTCACTATCCATAATGAAGAAGAAAATGCTTTTGTGCGCGGACACATAGAGACTTCGGGTCAAGGGCGGTGGCTTGGACTAACGACCAACTACAAAGACGGGGGCTATCGTTGGATGGACGGCTCGAGAATGGAAGATCCTCCTTTTTTGAATATTAATAAAAACACAAACAGCCCAATAACGTCCACTTATGACTACTGTATAGAAATGGAGGAATCCGGTTTATGGCGATATATCAGATGCTCATCCGCAAGGTCGTTTACCTGCAAAAAGACAAGCCCCTCAACAGGTTTCCTTAAGACTATGTTTTTTATAAAATAAATGTAAACTATTTTTGATGTTGCTCATTTTCGGTTTAAATGATAATTGTAAATGCTCCCTTCTTCCCTTTTAAGGATGTAGTGGTGGATGGAGTTCGCATAATGTACACGATAGGTCGTTTTGCTACAAATCATTTGGACGAAGTGACGAAAACCAAAGAAAATCGTTTTACTCTGCCGCGAGACACTGCAAATCTCAGGATGGTAGTTTAACGAGTGTCTTAAATGAAGAAGAACAGATGTTTTTGCTAGGATTAAATGGCAATGAACAGTGGATTGGTTTAGATGACGGTTGGGGCGCCCGTGTATTCTTGTGGTCGGATAGCCAGCAGTTAATATCAGATGATGCACGTTGGGCAGACAATGAGCCGAACAACAACAACTACCAAGAGCATTGCGTGCTCCTCGAGGGGACAACATGGAAGGACTGGAACTGCGAAGAAGAGAAGGTTTTCACATGTGAAAAGATGCCGCAAGGTTTTTTTGTCTTCTGTACCAAAGATGCCTTTTATATACCAATATATAGTATATACGCACTCAGTGATCTTGGTGTTTACGTAAAGCAGTCTGATTGATTCGTTATCTCGGACTATTTAACAATAATATTCACCTCTTGGCGAGTGGATAATGCGTGTTCTTCCATTTTTTAGAGATCATTATAAGTCCTAGGGTTGATGTTTAAGAATGCAAGAAAAGACCTCAAAGAATTCAAAACAGCCTCAATTCATTTTTAGTTTCTAAAAGCTGAATTTTTTGCTCCATGGAAGGTTTACAACTATACTATTTATTAGAGTAGAAGAGACCGTTTTGTGAACTCAACATTTCCTAACAACTTTAATTGTCTCAACATTCATATTTTCACGCGTGATTTGATCCGTTAATCAAAGTGTACGTACTTAAAGTGGTCTCCTTTCTGATTTTGTTAAAATCACTTCGTTTATATCTAGTTTGTAGATTCTTAAACGATTATTCTTTTCAGTCTCGATGAATAGAGGGTTTAGGAAGGTTTACCTAATTCAGGCACAATTCATTATAATTTCAAAGAATAATTGTTAAATTACCGAGGTAAAAAACGTTAGAGAGACAGTCACCATGTCCAATCACTTAGTTTCAAAGGCGATTGTATGGAACACTAAGAGAGATTCTTTTTTTTTTCTTCAAAGGTGGTCAGTGTCCAAATAGCTGGCAGTTGCAGGACAATTCTTGTCTTCTCGGAGGTGACACGGCTATGACGTGGTCCCAAGGAGAGCAATATTGCATGGAACAAAGTGCAACCTTGGTTAAAGCTGACAGTGAGTCAAAAATCAACGCTATCAATTCCATTCACGACCGCCAAGCTAGCTGGATAGGCCTAAGGGATGACAAGTACAATTTGGAATACAAGTGGTTCGATGGAAGCGAATTTGACTACAGTAACTGGGACAGTGAAAAGCCGACACGCTACAGCCGCAAACATTGTGCTATCATGACTCACAATGGGGAAGGAAAGTGGATTCCCTACTATTGTAAAGATGATTTGTGGAGGAATCCTTTCTGCAAGAAGAAGGCAACTGCAAGAAGTAAGCAAACCACTTAATTCACTGTCGTTATCTTTACTATTTTCTACTCGACGGATGTTGATATATCATTCGATTTTAAAACAAGATCTTGTCGTAGCTGATAACTGGGAACGATATCCTACTGAGCTGTGTGACAAAACATTCGAGCTGAAATGGGAGATGAAAAGCAGATTCGTGAGGGTCGATGGAAAACCAATGTTTGGATCATGAATAATGATAATAGCAATCTTTAATGATAATGATGATGATGACGATGATGATGATGCGTGAGGAGCAATGGAAAAACAACGTTTGGGTTAATAATAATAATAATAATAATAATAATAATAATAATAATAATAATAATAATAATAATAATAATAATAATAATAATATAGATTTAGCCAGGGCTGAAAGCGAAGCTCTGGTTAATAATACTTGTAAACAAAAACAAATTAAATCGTGTAATGCTAAACGGGGAGGGCAATGAAAATGGCATCAAGATGAATAGATCTAATTAGCAAAAAAACAAATTGCACGTGCAGCACACTTTTTTTTCTAATTAGCAAAAAAAAAAAATTTGCACGTGTAGCACGCTTTTTGTCTTTCGTTGCCGTTGTTTTGCATAACTACGACGCTGTTTTGTAGGACTAAAACGTCAAACTTCCTAGTTAAGCATTATTTTTATGGAGGAATTGTTGTATGCATGTGCTTACCCAATATTTTGTCTCCTGTGTTCATGTTCGCTTTCATTTTCACTGCCGCTCATTTTCACTTTGCTGGCCGCTAGCATTTCTCATTAGAGAGTTTTAGATCCGAGTTTACCGCGAACGTCTAACCGCTGGAGGTCACGTGACAAGTCTTTCGCGTCAGGTTTGAGGTTTACGACGTGCGTTTTCAACGTGGGGAGGTAGGTTTTCACGTATGTCATTTACCTGAAATCTTTTAGCGTGTAATTCTTGTTTTATCCCACGTAATGATACAAAAATCTTGTGGAGCAAGGCTTCATCCATTAACAGAGGCACAAATTCGGGCGAAATGGCTAAATTTGATAAATCTTATTGGATCTTGAAAACAAGTGCCATTCATGGCTGCTGATTCAAAATGGCGGCCGTAAATTTGCAAGAAGAACTAATGTAAGAATTTACAGCTCTTTGCTGCTAGATAACCCAATGTTACCGTAAATTTATTTTATTTTCACTGATTGATATTTCTTCTATTTCTAAATGGAAAAATGAACCTAGAATGGCTTCGTTAATCCATCTCCAATCTAAATCGAATAATGTTTGAACGTCGAACCGCAAACGGGTAACCGCAAACCGCGGTTAGAGGTTTACGGTAAACTCGGATCTAAAACTCTCTATTGTCTCACAGCCGCTTTGAATTTTCATGTTTTTCTTCCTACAAAATTCGTCTCTTTTGTTTTCAATCACTCGCTCGGCTCTTTCTCCGTTATCCACGTGAGTGTAAACATCAAAAATCACGTCGGAAAAGACACGACTGTTTTTTCTTTCTAAAAGTCCGGGCGGCCATGCGATTTCTTTCCGTTGCATTTGGGTTGCCATACATCTTGATTGAATTATTTTACATTGGTATGCCTGTGGTGCGGACGGATGGTCGGGCGGTCGGTGTACGTTCACGCGATTACCAAATTTTCTCGGATGGGTAGTTTACCACATTTTTTTACCCATGGTGCTCCGCTGCGCGGGCTTCGCGCGCGAGAGCTCCGCTAATAATAATAATAATAATAATAATAATAATAATAATAATTATCATAGTAATAATAATAATAATAATAATAACAATAATAATAATAATAATGTTTAATGATAATGACGATGATGATGATGACGATATTTTGAAAAGTAAGTAAATGAACCTTAGGCCACCATCTTGAAACAAGTGAACCAAAGACCAGTGTGATGACAAGACGACTTTCTACATGAAGAATTTTTCAAGAAAATTTCAAACTTCAATGAATGGTTTCCGAAGTTTTTGCCAATAAACAAAAGCTGGAGTTCCGTGTAAATCCATGTGATTTTAATTACTTTTTTTTTCTTAACTTATACGCTGCAACGCGTTATCTTTTCTCACATAAAATGAATTTTCCATGAGTGGAATAAAGTAATTGCAGGGGCGTATCCAAAAAATTCAGAAAGAGCGGCCCGGAAGACTTTTCTGCAACATAAATCCACTCATAAAGTGTAAGATGATTTCCCGCTATAATTGTTATTATGTGACGCCATTGTTATTTTTATGTAAGGGAAAGTTAATTTATTGGGTGCTACACGTAACTGAAATAAAACTGCTCACCGTACTAATCCTCACTTGTTATGTTGAAAACGAGAATCGTAAAATTATGAATACTATAGTAATAGTGCTCTTCACTCATAGAAGACATTTTTTTTTTTAAGTGAATTTCCAGATCACTGACCTCAGCAAAGACGGCCTACCACGGGTAAAAGTGTTTATACCCGATAGCATGCCTCAAGCCACAGTCCAATATGATGAGGAGGCTATGGTTGTCCATGTGAAGGATCCCTCGCTTGGTTGGGTGGCCCGTATTGAGGTCGTTCGTGATACCCCCTATGCACCCCAAGTCATTCAGGTCAAAAACAATAGAGAAACTCGTCTTGGCCACACGGAACTGGAATAGCCATACGGAACTGGAATAGTACCAGAGCATTTGGAACACGAATGTCTGGTGCGAAATGTGACACCACATCTGACTATTTACAACTTCAGTTGTCACAAATAGAATGACTGATAAAATCGGTCCGTAGCTTAATCTTGGCCTTAATAGCTTTTGAACGTATTAAAAAATGTTTAATGTCACTTTGCTGTGATGATATGCTTTTCTTTATCGTATCAAGACATTATATTTCGCCTAGCACAATGTAATTGATGTCGAGGGAAAACGTGGGAAACTTTTCAATCTGTTTTGGACGGGGCTTCTTGTCTAAAGTAAGGAGTTCTTTGAACTTTCTAGTTTCAATAAGACAAGAGAAGGCTAGTGGCTAATCTAATTCGCATCTTTATTAATACCAAACTGTGATACTATAGTTGATTACGTTTATAACTGGCAAACATTTAATGTTAACAGCTCTCACTTGAAAATAACGCTACGAGCGCTTTCTATTCGTTAGAGTGCAACCAATTTCTACTCCACATCTCTTCGGTTTGACAAATTAAGAGCTAGCGGTCGCATGTTTAGCTTTTTTCTTTTGTAATGTCCTTTTTAATGGAGAGAAATATATCCTTGACCAACCCGGTCTCGTAGACTTCTCTTAGTCCCCAACACCATATGAAAGCAAAAATATATTGACCCCTCATTCTAAAGTCCTTTTCCGGTATATACTTCTGAGAAATGCGGACCAGCAGGTTCCGAACCTGTGAAGGTAAAAAAAAATTATTAAACAATTAAGAGTGAATGTCAGTAAAATCAAAGAAAATCGGAAAGATCGCGGCCACCGTCAAAAATCGATTTCGCTCGATAAGCCTAAGGTGTTTAATAAAATGACATAAAAATTCAAATTACGTGGTTTTCAGAAAGTCTTTATTCGAACCAAAAAAAACTTAAAGTTAGACCTTTTCAACTATAGTTGTGTACACTGGTCTTTATCCTTTTTAAAAATAGTATGATATCTGTGGGTTTGACGCTTTTCCTATATAAGGAAACTAACCGTGAATTTATAAACGGCATAACAACGCGTGGATCATGGTTCCGAACACCTCTAGAAAAATACATGTGGTAGTATCTTCAAATAAACCAAACATTATTCTCATGTGAAACTTCAGGCAGAATCTAAAGCAAGTGAGGAAAATGCGGTACGTTTACAGTAGTGAGAGTTCGATAACTACTTCAGCTGCGTCTGTTTTGATTTCGGAGCCTTTTAAGTGTTTAGCGTTATTTACATGCATTGAATTAACTAAATATTTATTTGAATCTAGAGATAAAGAAAGTGAGAAAAATCTGCGTCTCTAGTAGATGCGTACTAAAGAGAGACCACATGCTTCATGACTGGTTACACAAGATGGGTTAGAAAGTGAAATATTAATTTCCGGGGTCAAGATGTAGATGAAGATGAAGAACATCTAAACATCAGGTCAAGGATTATCAAGTGGAGTTAGTTTATAACTCAAAATTGCCAGTACTAAAAGAACGTTTATACTCACTGGTCTGGTTACTAGTTTAAACGACACCAAAGTCAACCACCTACAAAAAAAAATAGATGTGACACGATATTAATTGCATTTTGTAGTTTTTGTCTCGATAATATTGCAACTCGTCTAAAACATAAAAAATAGCTTGTTTCAACTACTGATAAGACCCCTCGAAGCGTGGAAGCAAGCAGGATGTAGAAGAAACGACTGGACTTTACAGACTTTCGTTTCTTTCGTCAAGATAAAATCATTCATTAATGGATGCTACACACACGTGTTATGCGGAGTGTATAGATACCAGGTTGTCGAGATCAGAAATTTATACAATGAAGATAGTAGTATGGGAGGGACCAAATTATCGGGTTTTTTGAAGTGGAATCTCATTGGTTTGAAGTGGAATAAATTAACGCAGATGGCATCATAACCTTTTGTCTTTATTGAGTAAAATGCTCAGGAATCTCATAAAGATAAGGTCGTGTGCTATTTTTAGTTGGTTTAGGTTTCCTTGTTACTTTAAGGTCGATAAACGCTTTCGTTTTCGATTGCTTAGGTAGAAAATAAGAAACGTTTTCATTGGTTAATTCATGGTGTCTGAGGAGTAAAGTCAAACTTGTCTGTGACTTAAGGGTGTCTGTAAAATATGGAAACGGACGGCGGACGGCGGAAAATAAAAATAAATAAGTGAATGAAAATAAATAAATAAATAAATAAATAAATAAATAAATAAATGTATAGGATAAGTATATCAGATAGATTAATAAATACGACAAATAGATAAATAAATAAGACAAATAGAATTCAAAACATTAAATTGCAAATATCAGTTGTTACATCTCTGGATCGTCGGAGAGAAGATAAACAAAGTAGACAGTTATGAAGCCTGCTCGAATGTCACTTCCAACTCGTGGCTGGGAAAAAAAGATGTGTGGTTTCTGTCGTTTCAGTTTGCAAAATTCTTTTGCGATATGATCCGTGCCGTGATGTCTAAAAGAATGGATAAAAGAAGCCACGCTTGGCCTAGAGGTAAGTTAATTTTTGCAGTATATATCTTTAATCTTTTTATATACATTTTGCTGTTTGCTGCAGCCCACTGTTTTAGATCTCTTCCCAGTCAACTGACTCAAAAACACACAGATGAAACTTTAAAAGGTGGAAGAGCGGATTCGGCCTCTCGCTTAAATTCAAACCGTTTTGAAGAGGGGTGAGAGGGGAGAGTTGGAACTAAAAGACGAAATGGATATAGTTAGCCTAACTTTAAGGGATTGTTTAGGTCTCTGCTTTCAAGGGATATACATTTATTTAGTTATTATTATTATTATTATTATTATTATTATTATCATTATCATTATCATTATCATTATCATTATCATTATTATTATTATTATTATTATTATTATTATTATTATTATTATTATTATCATTATCATTATCATTTTTCATTCAATTTGGTCTCACTTTGCAGGGGAGGAAATTCAGAAGGAGGCGGCCGCGACACTTTCCCATAAATAGATACTATTTCTTTTACTAAGAATTCTTTAAAAATAATATAAAATTTCACAGAAAAAGGGGTGGCCGCGGTTCACTCGGCTAACCCCTAATTTCGCCCATGCTTGAGGTGTTCAGGACGGAAAGTCCATATTCTTACCCACAAATGTTTCGCTTAGGGTTGTGTGAAAAGAAATACCTATACAAAAATTTCACGAATGCCTTTACTGCGAGTGTGATTTTCTTAATGAGTCACTAAATAAAGCCTGAGCCTGGCCTGAGCTATGTCCATGTTGTTCTCCTTAAATTAACAAGGTTTTTAAATTCTAATTTTCCAACGAGCATCCCCGTTATATTGATATGGGAGTCCTATCTCCTCCCCCACATTGGATGAACAGAGAGTAAAATAAACAAATCAGACACAAGGTTAGTCATTTTTGTTTCGAAGTTTTTCAAAAGGCAAAAATTAAGACGTTTTTTTTTTAATTTTCAAACTCGTTGTCGAGGCTGAGCTTCCTTTGCTACAGTTCATGCACGCAAGCATGCAACATACCGCACTTGCTGTCTGAAAACCAAGAAGAATCCTATTCTTGGGAAAATTTGATCAGTGATGGCACGTTTGCTTCTCCGCGAATGGGAGAACGATGAGTAGCAAGGCTCGCACAAGGTCAGAAGGCTGGCCATAAGAGACCGGATTTCTTCAAGTATTAGAGATTAACATGTGAATTATTGAAGTAAACAATTCAATAATTTTATAACTGTTGTGTGTAATGTATCGGTCCGCAGATTGACTAGCTAGTTTGAAGACGAGCGGTCGCATAGTGGCTCGATTGAAGTAGCCCAAGTCTTTAAAATTAAACGAAAAATGAAAAAATGAAAGAAACATAACTAAATAAATGTATATTATTGAAAACAATTCCTTTAAGTTAAGCCATCTAAAGTTATTTTGTCTTTTTTTTTTCTCGGGGGGGGGGGGGGTACCC
>CALNXI010001793.1:4293-16793 GCA_942486025.1 Porites evermanni
TTACAATCAGTCAGGGTGCGAGGGGTCATTTGCCTTCCAAAAGCATCATGGGTGATGGCAACAAGCACTGGTGCTCTTTGATGGCCTTGAAGAAGTGCTCTTTAGACTGTTTATGTTAAAAAAAAAGAATGGAGATGAGTTCTGAACCTTATTATAGGGGCACAATAATCAGTTTTGATGCTACTTGTACTGGGAATTTTACAACACTAACTAAAATATTTAAAAACTAAGATATCGTATCATCTAACCGCGTTTGTGGACTGCCATTGCTTATCGATTTTTTTTATCTCGTAGCAACTAAAAATTGTTCTCTCGTCTTTTAACTTACTTTCAAGGCTTTCTGGGTAATTGCCTATTGCCCAGAGAAGAAGATGTTGTTACATATACGAACCACATCAGGGTCAGTCAGGATATTCCTAAAAAGAAAGGCAATTTTCAGCTTTTGTGTTTTAATTCAATTGATTTTGATGAGTAACTGTCTATCAACAGTTCAGTTCATGTCAATTTTGGTTTATGGGATTCATGGTATGATTCCATATTTTCTTATTTGAGCGATCTCTGAAAAATTCTCACAATAAACATATTACTACTGTACATAGATTAAACAAATTCTGTAGTTATCACTGCAAACTAGCTTGCTTTCCCTTCTGGTCCAAACACTCCCTCTACAAAACACTTGTCTACTACAAGTATTATTTTTCTCTTATGAAGAAATTCCATGTGCATGTACATACCTATAGAAATCTTCCTGGTGGATTTCCGGGGAAGAAAATTCCGCAAAATACAGGACTAAGGGCACCATCTGCTGTGCAGCTTGTTGAACAATTAATCTATCCAAAAGTATCACACATGTACTATACCTGCCAACTCTCACGCCTGCGGGTTGAAAACTTCGATCTCACGCCGGCTCACGCTTGCGGGCCAATTTCTCACGCCTGATTGAAAAATGTGAGTTGTTGCCGTCTTGCTTGACACAATTTCCAAAAATATGTTAACTCAGACCCATGTAAGGAACGAAAACCATGTGTAAAATGAGTAAATGACAATACCTTCCTCGCGATCTCTGATTTTTGAAGTGAAAGCACTGGGAGCGAGCTCGCGTTTATACGCGTCCTAAGACTGGGACTCGATAACTTCGCCTTCGGCAGACTTCTGACGTCTTCGGAAGTCTTCGGAATTCTTCGGGAGACCTCGGACTTCTTCGGAAATCTTCGAAAATGATCGTGTCGTCTTCAAAAGTCCCAGCACTCCCAGGATAAAAATCTCACGCTTATATCTCAGAAAAAGTTGGCAGGTATAATGACAGATGTACTATTTTGTAAGACTGAGCTGAGATAGTGGAAACTGACAAGGGACCACAGATTTAGGCCAGGAAAGATTCCTTATAAATTAAGAGTACCACTAAAGGGGCATCTAGAGCGTACACCCTTGAATATTGTCTGATCATAATATTGTAATTACGTTGCTGAGAATATTTGATAGCTCTATAATATTATTTAGTTCATAAAGGGGGTAACCCTCTACCATCAGGATTTATAACTTCCAATAATATGTTAAGTACACCACAATAGACTTACCAAAGGATATGGTGCGGTATAAATGATGGGATGTTGCCATCCAAAAACCTCATTAATCCATGCCAAGAACATCTCTGGTTGCACAGAAGAGAAAGCTGCAATATGAAATGAATAAAAGATAGTCAGACTGGCCCCCTAAGCTTATACTTAACAATTATTCTTTGAAATCGAGGTGAATAGTGGCAAAATATTTGCCGAGCCGCGAAAGCGGCGAGGTAAATATTCCCAAAGCCACTATTCACCGAGATTGAAAAGAATAATTGTTTTAGTATATACACACGAAGTGATCTCAACAAAATCAGAGAGGAAACCATTAAAAAGTACAATTTGATTGACAGATCAAATCACGCGTAATTTAAAAATAGATCTTTGCAGAATTTTCAAACATGGCAATTCACAAGTTTATCATTTCGCAAACAACAGCGTAATGGCTTAAATGGAACCGTTAAAAGTTTGAACTGTTTCCTTACCTGAGAAGAAAAGTGGAGCTTTGTTTTTTTCTGTTGACTCGCCAAGTTTATAGCCAAAAGGGCTTGTTGTGTCGTTCTTCGCATGAAGTGCTGACAAAAATGGCCGGCTCGGTTGCACGAGGTAAGACGTCGTCTTTCTGTATCATTCTTTTTCCCGTTAACTTGAAACGTAGAATTTATGCAAACATTTCCTTTTAAATTTGTTTGTCATAAATAAACTTCGGTTTTTGAGCCAAAATTTTCTTCTTAGAAAACGCTGAGTTCACGAAACGGCTTCTTCTACGCGAATACACGGGAGTTGTAAACAATCCATCGAGCACAAAACTCAGCTACAGTAAATTGAAAAACGCCGTATTGAATCCTTCCAAGTCTTTTCTTGCCTTTAAAAAAGTCAGCGCTAGGATTTTGTCGACTTTTAAAAGATTGTTCTCTAAAAAAAGGGGAAAAACACCGAGCTCACACATTATCCACTCGCTAGGAGGTGAATATTGTTGAATAGTCCGAGATAGCGAACCAATCAGATTGCTTAAATCACCAAGATCACTGAGTGTGTATATACTAATAAGAAATAGCCAGGTGATTGCTTTAAAGGTGTTGTAGTGGTACAAAAATCAAAGTAGATTGCAAAAATACAATATATTAATGGTTATTATACTCTTTTTGATACAGTGTTGCAAAGTGGCGGGGATAAAGTGCAGGTCACAGGTCAGGTTACAGGTCACAGGCCACAGGCCACAGGCCACAGGTCACAGGCCAGGTCACAGGTCAGACCACAGGCCACAGGCCACAGGTCAGGTCACAGGACAGATCACAGGTCACACACCAAAACAATAGGACACTGGACAAAACTGTTCTTGATTGACATTGTATTATACAAAAATAAAACAAGCCAAGGAACCTCAATTATATTTTTTCTTTTCTGAACTTTACCCAATTCCACACTCATGTTGATCACGCAAGGAGGACTTGCGTTACAGCGTAACCAAAGTTGGTAACGAAATCACAAAGGTACGCAAAATCACGTTATTTGTCAGAAAAACGAAGAATATCATGACATGTTTGTGGATGTTTTGAAAAGCATTCGACGGGAAAACGGAAGAAAAACTTAAGGAAAGTCTAAAACTTATTTGACCACTGAAACACGCCAACTTCCTTCAGACTTTCCTCGTCCTAAACTCTTCTTGCCACTAGATCGGTCTTCCATCTCTTTTGAAGATGGCGGCCTGTTGCTCGCGCTTCGTACCAGTGACAAAATACTGCTGTGTTAAAGTGTAGTCGGCTGAGAACTTCAGACACTGCTATTTGGGCCTCTCGGATAGTTGCTGGACCATATTTATCGGCTCTTCTCCCAAGAGCTTGCCATTTTTTCACGTTCTGTTGCACAACAGCTTGAAAAACCTATTTTGGATTTGCCTCGTGGCTCTTAGGTGGGAGCATTCCACCATTACAACTTGAATCTTTGACTCTATAAACTGCTGATGTATCAAAGGATTACAGTGCTGCATTTCAATGACTCGCTCCAAGTTATCTTGGCTGCACGGTTTATTTGGAGATGACATTCTAATAACACGACAACACTTCGTTTTCAGTGAAAAACATGTGATTTGTTTTTCGTACAAATCACATGATTTTGCACACCTTTGTGATTTCGTTTCGAAGTTTGGATATGTAATATGATCAGCATGAAAATATTATTCCACTCTATGTGCGGAATTTAATATTGTTTAAAGGACAAAAATATCATCAAGGTTCCTTGGCTTATTTTATTTTTGTATAGTAAAACGTCAGTCCAGAACAGTTTTGTCCAGTATCCTATTTTTTGTGTGTGACCTGTGACCTGTGGCCTGTAACCTGACCTGTGACCTAACCTGTGGCCTGTAACCTGTAACCTGTGACCTGACCTGTGACTTGTGACCTGCACTTTAGCCCCGCCGCGAGGAGAGTTGATGTTAGCAAATTTCGGGTTGAAAATATGGCCATTTTGAGACTCCGACCACGAAAACTGATATTCTTACTCTTTTCTTGCAAATAAAAGAGTTTTTGCGAGAACAACTTACATCAGATTACTTATCTACCTAAAAGCTATTTATGGACAAAAAATGAAGGAAATCGATTTTTCTACTCTTNAGTTATCTTGGCTGCACGGTTTATTTGGAGATGACATTCTAATAACACGACAACACTTCGTTTTCAGTGAAAAACATGTGATTTGTTTTTCGTACAAATCACATGATTTTGCACACCTTTGTGATTTCGTTTCGAAGTTTGGATATGTAATATGATCAGCATGAAAATATTATTCCACTCTATGTGCGGAATTTAATATTGTTTAAAGGACAAAAATATCATCAAGGTTCCTTGGCTTATTTTATTTTTGTATAGTAAAACGTCAGTCCAGAACAGTTTTGTCCAGTATCCTATTTTTTGTGTGTGACCTGTGACCTGTGGCCTGTAACCTGACCTGTGACCTAACCTGTGGCCTGTAACCTGTAACCTGTGACCTGACCTGTGACTTGTGACCTGCACTTTAGCCCCGCCGCGAGGAGAGTTGATGTTAGCAAATTTCGGGTTGAAAATATGGCCATTTTGAGACTCCGACCACGAAAACTGATATTCTTACTCTTTTCTTGCAAATAAAAGAGTTTTTGCGAGAACAACTTACATCAGATTACTTATCTACCTAAAAGCTATTTATGGACAAAAAATGAAGGAAATCGATTTTTCTACTCTTGCCACTCGATGCTCGATATTTCCTGACAGTCGCTCTTATAAACTATTTGGCACTAATTGTTACATCCTGTTTCACGTGCGCAGGGGGTAAAAAATTACCTTTCAGACTCTTGTCAATATACTGTAAAGTGTAGCAGTTTTAACAAAACCCATGATAAAAGTAAACAAAGAAAACGACGGCCCTCTAGCCTAAATCAAACATTCCTTACTAGAAATACGTGTATCGCAGAACCTAGCGAAGCTCGGGGTGGGGGGAGCCCATAAGGGGTGGGAGGACAGGAGAGAAATGAAGTAAATCATGTAGCTGGGGAGGGTGGATCTAATATTGGAAGCTGAGATGTACTTAATCTCCTGTGGATTAAATTTGAACCTAGTGCTCTGGCTTTAAAAAGGATCTTCTGAGATTTAAATTGTTAGCGAATGCTGCATAGGTCCCATCCCCCCATGTTCACTCCATTTGACCCTCCTACATGTGTGTAATTATGGTCAAAAGGAAATGGGGGTGATAGTGGATAACTGCCGGCTAATATTCAGTTGCATTTGTTAATAAAAGCTCACCCTTAAGTGCAATAATTATTTGTGAAATGTGTTAGTAGAAGTGAGTGGATGGCAATTCTAGGAGATAATGCTGCAGTGAAAACAACAACTAAATGCTGCTGATTGGAGAAAAAATTTATTGTTCGGCTAACTACAGCTATAAAAGTGTTTGCACTTTTTTTGGTACATATAATCACACTTGACAACTATTGTTTGTAACAGTAAAGTGCAAACATATCACTGAAATAGAAAATTACAAGTAGCAATGTCATTAAGGATGCAGTTCATGAGAATTACTAAAATGATCATGATTTATGATTATTGTATGTGTGGGCATTCACCTTAAAGAACTGAATTCATGTAAAAAGTCCCAATTTTTTACCAGTAAGGCAAGTGTTCATAGTTATTCGTGTACATGCATAAGAAAAAAATCCCTATACAAGAGTGAATTTGTATGAAATGTCCACAAACAAGTTATGTTGAAGGTGATCAGTTATCCATTGGTCTCAATTCTAAACATGCATGAGCTTGTTGAGACAGTGCCAGAGCCATAGATTTTTAATTTACCAGACTGAGACGAGGCAAATGAACTCTTTCCCTATATTACATGCATTTATCGATAATGTAAAGCTAAGTGCAGGATGGATTGATCTTATGGGAAACCCTACATAAATATCTGCTTGCATGTCGTTTAATTTCTTGAAACAATCTTCATCTGCCAATGGAACAAATGTTTTATTTCTGTGAATATGTCACCTCTGTCTGACTTCTTTGAAAGAGTGAAATTTTATGAGTGACCTGTTAAATTTTCCCTAACAGCGAAAGGAATTTTAAAACGTTCCTGGCATGGCAACCATGTCACACACTAATATTCCGAGGATATCCGAAATACTGATGTTATTTTCGAATAATATAGGAACAAAAATATAGGGGGCGGCCAGCAATAACAAATTTTTGTCATGTTTGACTTAAAAGACACAGCTGGGTTTATGTATAAGGCTGCTATACATGGGTGAGGACAAAACATGGACCAGGGGTCCATGGACCCCCACTTTGGACCGGGTCCATGGACCACTTTCATGGACCGGGTCCATGGACCCCCTGTCATGGACCGGGTCCATGGACAGATTTTTTTAATAATTAGAAATGAACAAAAACAGAAATAGTGCAAAAATAAGGTTAAAAAACAACAACAACAACAAACAATGCTCGATTGATCAGTAATGTTTAATTTTGCTTACATATTGTGAAAAAAAGGGGGGGTCGGTACCTCATGCCAAAATGCTGCTTGTTCCAATGAATTGCTTTCTCTGATGGGTAGATTATGCTTCGGAGGAAAACCTTTTGACTGAGAAAATGTGAATTTTTGCCACTTATTTCATGCTAAGAGGTCGTGACACACATATTGATTTTCTACCCCTTTTAAAATGTAAAGCTGTTAATTGTGGCTGATCAAAAGGGTTTTAGGTTGTTTAAGTTCTCCAAAGTGCATCCTGTATCTGAATAATTCTAATGCAGCCACTTTCTTTTTGTCCATGAATGTCACTTTTTCCTACAATGTTTTGTCACGCTGGGCCCAGCTCCTTAGTGCTTTTAGCAGGACGATTATAAATTCTCACGGATAGTGATTTACAGATTCAGATCTCGAAGAAGAAGAAGTGGCATGAATTGTAGCTTAAACTGATGCTACATCAACTATAGAGAATTGCGATGTGACTCAGTCATGATTGCTCTAAAAGCAATGAATTCTTAACTCCAGCTTGTTTTTCTAAGGGTGTTGCGAGTCTTTGTACTAGAGCGCATAATTCCTTCCTTGGTGATAACTTTTGAATTAGCTTAATTTAACAGTCTGCACATGTGCAAGCAGATTGTACGTCATGTAAGCAAAACTAAATATTTGTGATCAATCGTGAGCATTGGTCGACAGCGTCTCGTCAAATATTTCTGTTTTTGAGTGCCCATGGACCTCGTGCAAAACCTTCTTATAAAACTAAAAAAAACTGTCCATGGACCTGGTCCATGACAGGAAGTCCATGGACCCGGTCCATGAAAGTGGTCCATGGACCCGGTCCAAAGTGGGGGTCCATGGACCCCTGGTCCATGTTTTGTCCTCACCCTTCTTCGTCGGCTTCTTTTGCAGTGTAACTGTAGTATTTTGTTGCTAACTCCTTACATATTCGTGGTCGCTGTATAACCTCTGTCTCTAGTTGACATGCCTTTGTTGTGCCGTTACTCGCGCTGAATTTAAAGTCCACGTCCTCGCTCTTGCGGGGTTTTGTTTGTAAATCTTTCCCAGCGAGGATTTCCAGGAACTTGTTGAATCCACCGTTGTTGGGTTTGCTGTTCTGTTTTATTTACCTGAGATATTGGGTGGTGACTCACCGACCGTAAACATTGTTATAATTCACAGATGAAAAAACCTGTCTTCATGAATAAATCCCAGAGCTTTGTCGTCGATGTAGACTACGAGAAGTCCCCCATTTTTCCTCAGGGATAGTAGAGCGAGCGAAACGCGAGGGCGCGTGAAAATCACCCCACGCGAGAAAAGGCGACACACGGCGCCGCGTGTCTCCTTTTCTCGCGTGGGGTGATCTTTACGCGTGCTCTCGTTTCGCTCGCTCTACTATCCCTGAGGAAAAATGGGGGACTACTCGTAGTCTATCGTCGATGGCAATCGGTTGCCTCGAAACCCATAATGCACTTTGACGTCACTACTCTGGATGACGTCAAGGCGGACACCAACCAAACTCGATAGATTTATAGCCAAGAGGAAATCACGCTGGCCTTGCGATGCTTGAGTGATACACGCGCGCTTCGCGCGCGACGAGATTATAAACCTCGCTTCGCGAGGAAAAATTCAATGTTGTTTTAAACAAAAAAGAAAAAAAAGGAATTCACACACACAAAAGTAAGACTTACCACCAGTTGCTCGAGATTTCCCAAAAAAGTTCCCAGAAATTTCTCAAAAAGTTGCTCACGAGAGAATGAGGTCTGATGCAAAAATATGCAAAGTGCACAGCAAAAATAAGATTCGGCTAAGCATTATTGTGCAATTTAGCGGCTTAACCAACTTTGTTCAGCTAGCCTCAATTAAAGCCAAAATAAATGTACGAGTTAAGGGACTACTTCTTATTAGCTGGATTTATTTGCACTTTGCGTTCTCTTGAAATTGCCGCTTCCACTGGAGTATACTCTGCTCTAAATTCTGATTGTCCTTGAGCTTTCTTTCGTCTTTCTATTATGTATCATGATTGGATAAATGTCATTTCTTGGATTTATTTCAACGTCTGTATTTTCTTTCAATTTCAGTCGACGTTCACGTGACTGCTGATTACACAATCAAGGCAACCCTCAATACAGTCCCAGGAAAACCAATTTTTTTGTCCTAATGATTACATCTCTAGAGTTATTGAGAGGTGAGTTATTTCCGAAGTATTTTTTTCGCCATGCAGCCAGTTGTTTGTGTTGCCTTAGTAGCTGTGCTAATTGTTTGCGAGGTTAACGCCGAGGCAAGGGCCTTAAGCCACTTGCTCATCTCCTATAATGCACCGGCCCCCCAAATTTTGCATAACCTTTGTTTTTCATTTCTCCTAGGTAATACATCCGCCCCAAGAGAAATTGAAAACAATGCTTATGCAAAATTTTGGGGGGCAAATAAGGTACATCACGGGAGATGTGCGCGTGGCGTAGGCATATTTTCTACGTATAAGTTGACCCGTCAATCAAATCGCACTCCAATAGTCCCTTTCTGTTTCTGTTCAGATCACTTCGTGTGTATATGTTGTGGTTTAATTTTATCCTTGGTTTAAATTTTATTTTCCTTTGTTTTGGGATATGGTAATGTATTTTAATGAGTTTAAAACAAAGGGAAATAGAATTTAAGCCAAGGATAAAACTGAACCACAACTTTATACTAAAACAATCAATTTTCTATCTCGGTGAATAGTGACCTGGGCAATATTTACCCAGTCGCCTCTATTTCAAAGAATAATTATTAAATATTGTGATGTACTCTTCGCCTTCAAAAAATACTGTTTAATAATTAAAAGTGATTGTTTTTCGTTTTACCTATTAAATCCCTGGTTGTTTACTATTTTGAAAAAGTTTGCGGAAAATCTGGTTGGAAAGTAAATGGAACAAGATTTTTTGTGTCGTTTTAGTGGAAAATTTCTGGAAGCTACGAAACGTCTAAAAAGGTAGCACTGTTTTCCCGGTCGGAATGTTCTACACGGAGATTCGTGGTCCATTACTCCAAAGCCATCTTTGATACTAGTTTCTGAAAGGCTTTAGCGGTCGTTTTGCAGTAAATGGAACTGATCTGTAGAAATGGTAAACGTGATTCCGTAGCGAAACTAACCAGTACTGAATTTTGCTTACCATTTACCCAAACGGTGAACCGACCGGTTTGCGAGTGTAAATGATAAAACAGCCCCCGCTGTCACCCGCGTACCTGTTCTACCCTGGGCTACCAACTTTTCATACTTTCCCTTGCTAGATTGGTGAACGTTAGATGACCCTTTTTTGTGATGGTAGGGTCATCCTCCTAGCTGTGCCAACTTCCCTCCGTATAAACACTTTGGAACGCCAGCCGGGTCTACTCGGGACAAGCATAGGCGAGACAACCAGAACACACGCAAGAGCTGTTGGCTTGGGCAAAGGCGTCAGCTTTTCTTGCATGAAATGAAACCGCTCGCTAAAGTTGTCTACAAAAAACTTTCAGATAGACCTTCCCCGCATTGGCTCGAGTGAGCACACACTATGACACGAGGTCGAGTCTTGGGTGGACAATTTCATATAATTATTATGTTGTATAGAAGAACACAGCTAGATCACTTAACGTTGTTGGATTTTTGAGGTCTCAGGCTTACGCGACGTTAAGACCGCAAGGTAACGTGCCGGCTAGCTGTGAATTCTTTGCAATGGGCAAGTTTCGAATTATCACAATACATACTTGATACAGAGACTGAGGGAAACAAACAAACTAAACAAATAATAATGAATTATTCATCCCTGAATCTCAATGCGATTGTTTTTTTATACCCCTCAGAAATTATCGGATAGATGATAAAGAATACTCAGCGATTATGCGTGATTTTTGTTGTTTAGTAAAATTCTGAGGGAAATAGAGTGGCGAAATAAAAGATATTGACGAATAAGTGGCATGAATTGTAGCTTAAACTGATGCTACATCAACTATAGAGAATTGCGATGTGACTCAGTCATGATTGCTCTAAAAGCAATGAATTCTTAACTCCAGCTTGTTTTTCTAAGGGTGTTGCGAGTCTTTGTACTAGAGCGCATAATTCCTTCCTTGGTGATAACTTTTGAATTAGCTTAATTTAACAGTCTGCACATGTGCAAGCAGATTGTACGTCATGTAAGCAAAACTAAATATTTGTGATCAATCGTGAGCATTGGTCGACAGCGTCTCGTCAAATATTTCTGTTTTTGAGTGCCCATGGACCTCGTGCAAAACCTTCTTATAAAACTAAAAAAAACTGTCCATGGACCTGGTCCATGACAGGAAGTCCATGGACCCGGTCCATGAAAGTGGTCCATGGACCCGGTCCAAAGTGGGGGTCCATGGACCCCTGGTCCATGTTTTGTCCTCACCCTTCTTCGTCGGCTTCTTTTGCAGTGTAACTGTAGTATTTTGTTGCTAACTCCTTACATATTCGTGGTCGCTGTATAACCTCTGTCTCTAGTTGACATGCCTTTGTTGTGCCGTTACTCGCGCTGAATTTAAAGTCCACGTCCTCGCTCTTGCGGGGTTTTGTTTGTAAATCTTTCCCAGCGAGGATTTCCAGGAACTTGTTGAATCCACCGTTGTTGGGTTTGCTGTTCTGTTTTATTTACCTGAGATATTGGGTGGTGACTCACCGACCGTAAACATTGTTATAATTCACAGATGAAAAAACCTGTCTTCATGAATAAATCCCAGAGCTTTGTCGTCGATGTAGACTACGAGAAGTCCCCCATTTTTCCTCAGGGATAGTAGAGCGAGCGAAACGCGAGGGCGCGTGAAAATCACCCCACGCGAGAAAAGGCGACACACGGCGCCGCGTGTCTCCTTTTCTCGCGTGGGGTGATCTTTACGCGTGCTCTCGTTTCGCTCGCTCTACTATCCCTGAGGAAAAATGGGGGACTACTCGTAGTCTATCGTCGATGGCAATCGGTTGCCTCGAAACCCATAATGCACTTTGACGTCACTACTCTGGATGACGTCAAGGCGGACACCAACCAAACTCGATAGATTTATAGCCAAGAGGAAATCACGCTGGCCTTGCGATGCTTGAGTGATACACGCGCGCTTCGCGCGCGACGAGATTATAAACCTCGCTTCGCGAGGAAAAATTCAATGTTGTTTTAAACAAAAAAGAAAAAAAAGGAATTCACACACACAAAAGTAAGACTTACCACCAGTTGCTCGAGATTTCCCAAAAAAGTTCCCAGAAATTTCTCAAAAAGTTGCTCACGAGAGAATGAGGTCTGATGCAAAAATATGCAAAGTGCACAGCAAAAATAAGATTCGGCTAAGCATTATTGTGCAATTTTGCGGCTTAACCAACTTTGTTCAGCTAGCCTCAATTAAAGCCAAAATAAATGTACGAGTTAAGGGACTACTTCTTATTAGCTGGATTTATTTGCACTTTGCGTTCTCTTGAAATTGCCGCTTCCACTGGAGTATACTCTGCTCTAAATTCTGATTGTCCTTGAGCTTTCTTTCGTCTTTCTATTATGTATCATGATTGGATAAATGTCATTTCTTGGATTTATTTCAACGTCTGTATTTTCTTTCAATTTCAGTCGACGTTCACGTGACTGCTGATTACACAATCAAGGCAACCCTCAATACAGTCCCAGGAAAACCACTTTTTTTGTCCTAATGATTACATCTCTAGAGTTATTGAGAGGTGAGTTATTTCCGAAGTATTTTTTTCGCCATGCAGCCAGTTGTTTGTGTTGCCTTAGTAGCTGTGCTAATTGTTTGCGAGGTTAACGCCGAGGCAAGGGCCTTAAGCCACTTGCTCATCTCCTATAATGCACCGGCCCCCCAAATTTTGCATAACCTTTGTTTTTCATTTCTCCTAGGTAATACATCCGCCCCAAGAGAAATTGAAAACAATGCTTATGCAAAATTTTGGGGGGCAAATAAGGTACATCACGGGAGATGTGCGCGTGGCGT
>CALNXI010001793.1:21793-24448 GCA_942486025.1 Porites evermanni
GACACTTATGGACTAGGACGCATTTGATATAATTTCTGCGTGCTTGTATAGGCTAGGCCAGCCAAGTGTTGATTTTAACTCCTCAGCCCCGATAGATCGACGTTCAATAATACATGCGGCGCGTCTATTTAGCTTATCGAGATAGGCTAATTTCCTCCGAAACCCACAACTGTCCCAGACAGGCGAACAATAACTGTTTCCCTGGGCTCGGTGTCTCCTTCAAGAAGGCCACTTTTGAAATATTAAAATTCAGCATGATAGCGAGTCTTAGAGGACACAAACAAACCATGTTTATTCATGTTTATTCAATTTCGTTGTTTGTGTCGATCCTCTAAGACTCGCTTTCATGCTGCATTTTAATATATTGAAAGTCGCCTATTTAGGGGGGCTGCTGTCTAGCTGGGTGTCAGCTTGTTGCAGAGACAAAGGGCTATCAGCTGGTATGCATTTGGCCGGGTAGCCTGATTGAATTTCAGGGATGTCGGTTGGTCTAAAATTTGATGTTTTACTGCGCTTGGATGCAATTGTTTTGTGAAGTATTCACGCAAACAATAAAGCCCTTTGTTGCTTATGTTGCCAAGTCAGCATGAAGTCAAATTGGAGGTTGTAGGATTTCTTTTGTTCGAGGAATGTTGCCAAGGGTTGTATTAGGGAGACCAATGGCATTGCAAAATAGGGTAAATTGGGGAAATAGCTAGCTTTGCAGTCGGTGGCGCTAACAATAAAATTGACCTATAAATGTCCTATTTTCCAGCCTAATGAGGAAATGTTCACTTCTGGCATCTTTTAAGATAGCACTTTGTGTCAACTGGAAGCTGGTGCATTCAAGAATGTCTTTTTAAGGTGAGATTTTCCATTAAGAAGGGCCATTAAATTACCAATTAGTGAGAGTGACTGGTATTTTTCAGTAGCACGATTGTCAAAAAACCAGGTATAGCATTTTCCAGATCTAAAATATTTTGTAGTCACTTCTGAGTGTCGTTTGTGAAGGTCGAGCTTTGTGGGGGCTACCCTATGACTACCCTTTTGTTTCTGAACTTCAGTGTTTAAGGCGCTGGGTCACAATTCGTTGGTATTGGTTTAAAATCCTTAGGAATGCCTTTTAATTGAAAGGATAATGGTTTAGTCTTAAACGTATTAGCCTTCGTAGCATGGCGGTTTTGTGGGGAGCACTATTGAGCGGCGAAGCCGAGAAAACGACCGCAAAGTGCGCGCGAACGAGCGGCGAAGCCGTGAGAAAAATTAAAACCACCTGCCGGATTCGTGGCCTTTTCAATTGCTACCCCCTACAACTCATTTTAAGATCCTGTTGACAACTTGTTTGGTTTCAGTTTTCCCAGCCAATCAGAAATAAACTGTTGACAGGCTAAACACGACTCAAAAGTTCGTGATATAATGTAAAACGTGAGGTTGGCCGCAATTGGAGTTTACTTGAACAAATACAGGTTTTTCTTCTATATTGCTATTTCGCGCGTAGGTGACTACACTGTGTTTTAAACTTGACTGAGTAAATCTTATTTTTGCCGCATTAAGTCTTACATTAAGCGGGTCTGTTTCATCCATATTGAGTAATTATTTCATGTGGTTAATTCTTCTGTAGGCGTTTCTGATTGTTGACTCAGATGCAATCGTAAAGTACTCATTTCTTTGACCACTCGTAACGCCTAAAGCTTTTTATTATGGCTTGATAAATATTTTAGCTTCTTTTTTTTCCCCCGACAAAAATGCCTGGATCTGACTATTACTGCAAACCAAGGTGCCTTGGTTTGTAGTTTTTTTGTCGTGAATGTGATAATTTCCGACTTTTGACGCTGGGTCAGGCTTTGAAGGGTTGTTTGCAGGATGTAGAATTTTTACGGATAGGGCGATCTTCAGCAGCCCGGAATATCCCTAAATTTAAGGACAGGGCCAACTGGTCACGCGACACTTTTCAACCAATGAGAGGGTGCGCTTGTGTTTATCAACAAACAAATCAAAACATGGCCCCAGTGATCAAAAATTTTCAAAACAACGGACGGAGTCGGACAGAATTAAAGATGAGCTTACAGTACTCGCCTCGGTTTCACATTTAATATTTCAAAGAAAACATTTCATGCAAGAGAATAAGAGCATTAATCATTGCAAGGATCGAATCATTGGGGTGTTCTAACTGATTCCGGACCGATCGGAGAGGTCGTGGCTTCACTGGCATGGCTTGCAAGATTTTTGATTGAAGCAAACTAGTCCCGTGTAAAAATAGCCTTAGAGAGAGCGTGAAAATTTGTTGAGATCGTACAAAACAGGATTGGTACTACCTATTAACTTCTACAGGACAAGAATCAAAGAATCAGTCATCATAACAAGAATAGAAAGTAGTTCAAATTTATTAATTTTTCTTGTTTGTGTTTTGTGTTGTTTCGTGTTGACTTCACGCATCTGGTGCTTTCTTTGCTTGCTGTAGTACCTGCAATGTTTTAATTTTATCCCAGATAATCAGTGCATGTTCAATGAGTAGCGAAATACATAATTTACAACTGAGATTTGCCTTGTTTCTTTGATTGTTTTTTAACGGTGGATGAACATTTGGAGAATCCAACAACATTAAATCTTTCCAGATTAGTGAATTTCAGAAACAAAGCGGTTAGTATCTACGTTGCGCTTATGATCTTCAATTTC
>CALNXI010001793.1:27986-47112 GCA_942486025.1 Porites evermanni
CAAATTCACTGTTTCTGTCGAAAGCTCCGTTGCTGTACAGCTCAGCAACAACATTTCCGAAATCTGGTCGTCTATAATTCTTTTTTAGAGGCGAAATTGCGAGTCATACAGGTTTTTGATAATGACATTTCTTCTTTGTCCATAACAAAGACAGTAAAAATCATGCTATTGCCAAAACCTGTTGACAATATTGCCATAGCATCTCTCCCATGAAGAAGACTGTAAATGGCCATTTCCTGTTCACGCTCAAAAAGGGCGCCCGTCCGTGCGGGCGGTTTTTCTTTCCTCCCGCCCCAATCTCCTAGCGGTTTTTCTTCCTTCTTACTTTGTGCGCCAAACCAAAACCACCATGCTACGCAGGCTATAAACATATTAAATTACTTTACTGTCCCACCTAAACAGTGGGAGGATGTCTTTATTCTGTTAAGTTACACTGGTTTGCGTCGATTTTTTTTTCAAAAACTAATCATGCTTTGATTGCTCTCTGAGAGAATCGTCTAATGAAATATTATTTGCTTTTTAACCGAGGCTACGTAGTTTTAATTTCAGCTCAACCTTGACCCGAAATTGAAGAATTCAGCTTGACATTTAAGGTCCTCGATCTTACTGCGCTTTTCACAAATATGCGAACTCTAAAGTTTAAAAGCCGCCTTCACATTGCGTTTTTCGTTGCCGTCAATCATAATTATGATCACAAGCAACGAACCTTGAAACACAGAAACACACAAAACGGATCGAAATCCACCAATCACCAATCACAAACCATGACCTTTTGAACCCGTTAAAGTAAAGTTTTGTTTCCCAAGAGGTCCGTTAAGATGATTGACGGCAGCGAAAAACGCAATCGTCAGTTGGCCTTTGAACTTCAGAATTCCCATGTTTGTGAAAAGCGCAGTAAAGTTTTATTTGCATCTCACTGGCTCAGAATGAGTGGGAAGCGCAATAAGGTTATTATCAGATAGGCGAATAACTCAAAAGCATATTTGTTGCAATGAAGTGTTCATGGTGTGACTTAATTTATGAAACTTTATACGGAAAGTATGTTAGTGACCCAAGGCATTAGTGTAAAGTATTAAGATTCAATGCTTCTGGACTTTATTTTTTAACAGATACAGATTTGATGGCAACTGTTGATTTACAAACATTATTACCTCACTACATAGCATAAGTCTAACAGGCTTTTTAGAAAAGTCCAGATGATCACGTGAAAAGAGCTCACTGCTGAGCTTTTGCTACTTCTTCAATGAAGATACGATTCATTGAATGCCAACCAGTGTCGGCGTTAGCAAGCTTATGTCCTGTGACGCACTTTCCAACCGAGAATCCCACTCGCACCTTTCCTTTCTGAATGTTATTGCAGTGACCTTCAATGTGGCGGTGACGATGAAGATTATGGTTTCTGCCTGTTCGCATGTAGAATGCACCGTCAATAGTTCCAGGAGAGCTGCACTCGGCTCCATTAAAGGTGAAATACCAGCGACTACAGCAGTTGTCACAATAGCCAACCCTGAGGTTACCAGCATAGTAGACATGGAGGGAAGTGTCCGGGTATTTCTTCACAAAGTCACAGTTCTAAACGAGATATAAAGAAACAAAATAGCTTCGGTGCCTGCAGTATGACAGTCAATCATTTTAGTAAAATCATCATTATCGCTGACCGCTGACCAAGGCATTATGACAATCAATCATTTTAGTGAAAATTACTTGCTTTGAGCTAATATAATATTTTTTAACTCGGGTAACAAAGTGACGATCCGTACTTACATATATCAGTCCTGAATCTTTGTCGTCCCCTTTTTTCCAAGCACACTACTTCCAGTTCATGTGTGAAGCCAGTCGTGACGTTCCACTGTCGCCTTTGTCCCCTCGCTGCCCTTTTTGTCCGGCAGAACCCTGGATCCGAGGCTCTCCCTTTGCTCCTTTCTTTCCGTCAGTACCAGGTGGTCCCTGGGTCCCAGTTTTCCCCGGGCTACCCAGGTCTCCTTTGGCTCCATCTCGACCAGGTGCCCCAGGGGCTCCTGGGACGCATGTCATGTATGTCCACATCCCGGTTTGTCCGCCATTATTACAAGATGGACAAGATGAAACAGTCTGCCAAAAAAAGAAAAGTCAAACTACTAGTAGCTCTTGTCAATTTTGTCTTTCATCTATCGTTTCAACCTAGGTGAGAGAGTGTCCAGTGATTTTCGTTAATTTGCAAGTTTTAATTTGGGTTTCTTCGATAAAATCGTAAGTTGTGATTAAAGAAATTCGTCTTTCAGCCCAGGAGCTATATACTAGTATCTACCACGTTAGTAATAACGTTACTTTTGATTGCGATTGAGTTTTGCTAAGGTTGTATAAGTAATTAGTTACCTCCTTAATTTTTATTTTAATTTAAAACATTTCTTATTATTGATCAAAAAAAGCAAAAAGTAAAATTAGCAAATGGTCATTTTTACCCCTTTTCTTCACAAATTAACATTATTCAACTGTAATCAAATCAATGTGCAATTGTTATGAGTATAAATACAGTTACCTTGGTGTTTGATGGCTTGCTGTCCTTAGCAGAGCTTGCGCAGAAAGTGGCCATGAGCGAGAAAATCAGTACAAACATGGTGGACAGTTTAACTCGTGATCGCATCATCAAAGTCCTCTAATTTGTGCACTAAAATTAAAGTTTGATCATGATATGAAATATTTTGATTAGTTCAAAGGAAAACCCAGTAATAAATGTTATGAACATAACTTCATATTTACGAAATAACTTGGAAAAAATGAACGGCTTGAATGCTAGCTATGGAATCTCCACTCGGACTGTTACATCGTCTTTTGAAGTAAACTTACCTTGTTCATTTCACGATTGTCAAAGCCAAATGATAGCAGTGATTATTGCGACAGGTTAATTTATCTCTCTTGTAATGATTACTTAATTTTTCTCGTTTCTTTAACAAGTTTCAAAGAAAGAGGGTTTCAGTTACCTGTCAAGCGTAAAAGACGTTGAGCATTTTGATTGGTTCTTTTACCTTACCATGAAGAAATTCGTGTTTAATGTGTTTTTCAGTTACTGAGTTCCTGTGAAGATCATGCTTTTGTTCCAGTTCGAGAGTCTACCAGCCACAACGTCATTTATGATATTATTTTATTAAAAGTTTTTTGCATGTAGGATCTATCCCTTAGTGTAGGTAACGTTTGTCCTTAAACCGCCGAGCGATCTTTTGATTCGGTGTTGTAGCTTCACGAGGATGGCCGGGCGTCAGCTCATCGCCTTTTTGTGCAGTGGGAAAAACATTATTAATAAACTGAGGACAGTTTGCAGGACCAAATCTTAATTCAAACGCTGTTGTTGTTTAAATCAGGATTTTATAATCTAGTATTTTGCTGAAAACTTGTTGAAAAAAGTTCAACTTTCTTTGCTCATTCCTTTATCCAGAATAAAAGCATAGAATTTACCCGCATCGAAATTCGAACATTTCTCTTTTCGGAAGTTAACACATCAGAATATCCAAATAAGAAATTTCGTAGTAAGTCGTTTTAAACTTTAAGCGTAATTGACATGAATCAACTTTAGTTTTATATTAACCATTGGACACAGAAAATCCTTTCTTTTTTTTTACTGTGGTAAATGATTGCTAATGCTTATCAACATTATACCTTAAATTGTTCAGTGGATTATATTGAAGAGTGATTCCTACTTTCACGGTGCTTTAATTTGATCCGTGTACTCGGAATATTTTTGGAAAACAACAGACATAACCGTATGGGCGTAAGGAGATAACAGCACGTGTGGGGTATGTATGATTTATATGATTTACCTGCTTGTTTGCTATATGTTTTCATTCCTCAACTGGTGATCTGTCTTCTTGAAAGCTACGAGAACTGGGAGAAAGAAGATAAAAAGAAACATTGAATCAAAAAGCATAATTTAAATAGAGTCAGAGAAAAGAAGAAAGCTTCGTACACTGTACGTACCAACACTCTGCTAAGGGGACTGAATCATAGAATTTCCTTGTTTAAATAAGTTTCTTGTGAAAACATGCTCATTAAACAGCCTACGTACGTATTCGAATTTCTATTAGACAATTTCATTTGCTTACGGAAATATTTGGTTGCTAAGTAATCGATGCACCCATGGACGGCCTCCTGGATATCATTTTTGAACCCTTGCTGGAGTTCAACTTAATCATTGTAACCAACAGATTACAACTTTTGCTAAAAATGAATTGATTTTTTTTCGCGAATTTTTTAAATCCAAGTGCGATTATTTTTTCATAACCTATCAAAAAAAGGTACAACTGTATAATTAAAAGAAGAATTGTAATCTGTGATTTCGCGTGATGATAATCACTTAGGGAAATTATTCTCAAAACTGATTTCGAGTAGAAAGGATGGTACATTGTTATCCTCATATTTTAAAACTTCTTTCCATCTCAGTGGCCTTTCCCATTCTGGTCCATTCCAATTCCAAACAGTAAATACTCTCAGTGTAACCAATTAATTTTATTTAGTGATCTTACACGTACAGTCGCTCGATGATTCACCATCTGTGGCGTGTAGCAGTTAGTATTTCGTGCTTCGTAAGTCAAGAATATGCTTGATTATCTTCTGACGTGCCCACTAAGTCCTCTGAAAAAACAAATAAAACGTGGAAATATTTTTAATCGACTGCAACATCTTTAACTCACTTTCTGTCAGTTTTTGCTTATGTTTGAAGAATTGTATGCGGCAGTTAATTAAGAAAGTAAATTCGGGTTCAAAAATCTGTACGAAGAGTGTGATGAAAATGAATCATTATTTCTTGAACATACAGTTGACTCCCGATAACTCGAACCCTCGCTAACTCCAACCTCGCGCTAACTCGAACCAAAGTCGATTTCCCCTGGATTTGATTTACTGTAATTTTACTCTCGGTAACTCGAACCCTCGATAACTCGAACCTCCCGCTATCTCGAAGTAATTTTTGTTTCCCTTCAGCACATTTCTGGACAATTTCACCCTCGATATACTCAAACCATGTTATAAGCGCGTGACAAGTCGGGTAAAAAAACCGTGTACTGAAGTCCGCAACATTGAATTTATTTTAAAACACCGAGTAAATTCCTTGTCTTTACTTTTTTGTCATTATTGTTCAAATTCAGTGTCCATTCCTGTATACTTTGTTGCTTAATTGTGCCTTTCCTTTCCAGCCATTTGCTTATTTCCTTACTTCCGGTTATTTGCTTCCAACTTCCGATAACTCAAACTCTTTTCGATTTCCCTTGAAGGTTCCGGTTATCGGAAGCCTACTGTATATGTTAAGTTTCCTTTCTAATGAAGCGAAAAATCATTTTGAAAAGTAGATTATGGTTTTGTAGTTCGATAAATTAAGAAGCTTGTCGAGCTGTAAAAATGCAAAAATATTTTCTACACGTCACTTGCGTTTTATTACGGAGCTAATGTGTCGCTGTGTTGAACACAATTTCTTTTATTACACTCTTTTTTTTAAGAATGTTGTTTTCCAGGGCCAGGCTGAATATTCTTATTTTTCCGCCGATTTTAGGCTGTAAATATTCTTGTATTATTCTTAATAATAGCTTATGACATTTCCGAATTAGAATATATTAAGGTATCAATAGAATGTTGTTTTCCAGGGCCAGGCTGAATATTCTTATTTTTCCGCCGATTTTAGGCTGTAAATATTCTTGTATTATTCTTAATAATAGCTTATGACATTTCCGAATTAGAATATATTAAGGTATCAATTATTGCTTAGCACTGAAAAGTATAAGCGCTATATAAATATTTTTATTATTTATTTTATTATAGTTTTGTTAAATATAGTAAGCTAGTTTTGCAGTTTAAACAAAGGAATAAATTGAAAAGGTATATTTGTATTGTATTTACAGATTTTCACCACACAAAATTATATCCTTTTCAAAATCTCAGCCTGGAGTTTATTCTTAAAGTATTCTTAAGATTTCGCAAATTTCAGCCTCGATATTCTTATAAAATATATTCTTGTAGAAAAAAAAGAGTGTGTTATATTATTTTAGGTCGTGTTCAGTCATCAGTTGTTGTAGATATCAATTTTCTTCATTCAGTATTTCGAATTTATCATTCACGACCACCATTATAACCGTTTGTCTGATCAACAGTACTATTGTTTTTCTCTCGGTCAGGCCATGAGACTCATGAGGTTGACCCTATTATAACTATTTACGACTCACGTTGACTCGATACTGCTGCGGTGATTCTCTACTTGCCCCGACTAGTCCTGGGTGTTCCTAACTCGTAAACCTCTACTGTCTGGATGGTCATACATGTATCTAGTAAACAAAAATTATGGAAAAGATTATCCACTAGCGAGAGAAGATATACGTGCTACTAACACATACATGATGAGATGATTCCAAAGCAAGGAATTCCAATCAAGTGCTATATATCAGATTTGGAGTTGTGAGTTTTTACTCGCCTTTTCACTGTTCTTTAATAAATGGTGAAAAGTCTCAATTTCATGGACCTTTTTCGCGATCCTCCGAGAATTCGAGGTTCGCTTGAAATAACCATACTGCAAGAGAAAATGGCTTTAGATTGGGATTTGGGACATGGCTTCATTCACCTGCTTTATTTATTGTTCTTCTTATAAGTTAACTGGTAAAATTTCCCCTGTCAGCTAGCTTTATAACAGTATTTCACCCTTGTTTGAAATCAAACCTTACGATTTTTTATAGCCGATCAATTTTGAGGGCTCTAGCACAACGGGAAATCTTTGTCTTTTCTTCGAACGATTGTGGTCTAAATTAAAGAGCTTTTCATTCAAAGATTACGTTAAAGACCGAAATTTTGAGAAAATATTTTAACAACGTTAGTTTTGGCACATAGCCGCCAAGTAGGCTGGGTATTTTGGAATTTTTCATGTGCAGTTAGTATAGTGTGAAAGCTATGTTTTGAAATTGTATAGACTCCAAAATAATGAGTTTTTTTGGAAAAATCCTTAGTAAATCCCTATTAATACTTACTGAAATATTCAGAACCTTTTATCTGTGTATTCAGAGCTGTGAAAGTGTTTTTAGTTCACGGGTAAAATTTGAAACCGTGTCAAGCAGCGAGAAATTTACCGTAATTTTATGCTTCCAGATTTGGTCAGTACAAACCAGAATAATTTTGGAAATCGCCTTGGGATTCCCAGAGAGCGACGAGTATTCACGAGGATTTGCCGAAAGCACTTGAATGGCCGGTAAGTTTATGTAGTAGGAACTCCTAGCTTATTTAATACAGTGACAATATCAACGCGAGTCAGGTTAATGATATATTAGAGACAAAATCCGAAAAAACTCAACCGTTCGACATAATATAAACACATCATTTTGCAGTCAACTTAAATTGGTAGGTAAATGAAATGATAATTTGAATTTCGGTTTAAGATATTTTATGGAGTAAAACTAGATCGGCAAAGGTGGAAAAGGTCTTTTTTTAAAAAAAAGTGTTCTTACCGATAAAATTGATGTTCGGCGTCTCATCTTTGACAGTACCGCAAAATTCCGTGAAAAAAATTGATTCATTCAGCAAATTTTGAAGTTTCTTTGTTCTTGTTTTGTCCAGTTTACCTTGATTAATGTTCGATATTTTAAGATAGCTATTGTTACCTTATTGTTCATTAATGACACTTTTGTAAATGTAGCTCATCCTCTTAACAAACAGAAATGTCACGTTTCTTTGTCTTTCTTGTCTTTAGTCAAATTTTATACTAAAGAGTAAAGCTTTTGTTCACAGATTTAAAATTTGAATTGTTTAGTATCATCAATGCTAATCTGTCTAGTATCATTACTTCTGGTATCTACTATGTTTATGAATCAATTTTTGTCATATATTGACTGAGCCATAATCTTGCTACAAGTCGACCCCTCATATTAAAAGTTCGTGAAAGTGAGCGACGCGAACTTCAATGCATGAGGCCGAGCAGCGACCGTGCGAACGAAGAAGTCTCGAGGTTAGAACGACATAACTAGACTTAGCTACAAAAATTGTTTTTTTTTTTTAAAGATTTTTAGATCCTGTAAAGATATTTAGAAAGTCTGGAGATTTTTAGAATATTTAGAGCTAAAAAAATCCGTAAAATGCAATACGAAGTTACGAACTATATAAATAATGCTTTTTATTGGCGTATTGAAGGAAGTTGATAGCGTTGATGCACTTATAAAGCTATATAGGTCCAGAGGCAAGAGCTAAGCAAGGGAGTGAAGGGACTTCATCTACTTCATGCCTTCATGGCTCATGCACAGCAGTTTCACCATTCAATTATGTGTCCCAGAATTCTGCTGTAGTTAGTGTCCAAAACAAAAACATGGCGGAAGGAAGTTGTGTCAATCCTAGATCTGCTGAAAGGGTCTTCTCTTTGCTTGCTACCATGTTTGGGGATCAGCAGCACGAAACATTGGAAGAGTACATAGCGGCAGCATTAATACTGCATGTTAGTAATCGCTAGTTATCTAGACCTATTCACCATAGGTATCATATTGGCGGCCCGTTTTTACTTATAAGGATTTTGAACTTTGATATTTTGTGTTAACATTTTGGGATTTTAGGGTAAAATTTTAAGATTTTTAGAATTTTTTTGAAAGTTTTAGAACTTTTTTGGAGATTATTAGGATAGATTTTTAAGCGATTATTTGGGGATTACTGTGGCTAAACCTAGGCATATTAAAACCAACCAGGAAAAAAATTAAAGGACTTTTAGAAAGTCTAACTAAGCCAGTGCAGTCATGGGTGAACCTAAGTTTTTTTAAACACAGAGAAAATCCAAAGCGTGGATATTCGTTAACATGATCATGGAAATCAGTGTTTGATTACTATCGAGGGGAGATTTATTACCAAATTAAACACATTTATTTCACTTTATTTGATATATTTATGTTACTGACTGACTTCAGCTTCAAAAACTCAATCGCCAAGTTTAATTTTTCAGGCAAGCGTCTAAGACTATTTATGTTCCAGTTTCATGCACGTGAAAGGAGTCATTAGAGCCTATTTTCATTCGAAACTTCGCTAGTAACATGTCCTTAATTTATTTATTTCATTCTTGACTTTGAGCTGCACGGATCCGACCCTGGTCATAAAATTGAAATATATCAGGTCCTAATTCTAATGAATCATAAGTATCAGTAACGAAACATTAAAACTTCGCTGCTTTGCTTTTGACTGGTAGAGATGTGTTGCGCAAAGCAGAAATTAAATCCGCAAACGACACGTGGTTAATAAAACATGGATCAGTTTCTTCAGCTTGAAATACTGTTTCTTTCAGTTACAGTGGGAAACATTTTCTCGATGAATACAACATCTATATAGCGACATTCGTAGAAGTTGTGTACATTTAGTTTCATTTATCCCCTCTAACGTCCCCTGCGATAGTATTTGTTTAGCAGTCCTTGTATGGTATAGAATGGCAGATTGGATTGCAATTGCACGTGCCTGATCAAACGAAATCCGGATCATTCTCAGGTGACGATTGTTTAACGAAGAGCAGGGTCGTTGATTGTAATGTACCAGGAATTTGTAGTTTGTAATGTACCAGGAAAATGTAGTTCGAAACTCAGAGAACTCAACAATATTTTACTTCAAGTTTGTAAGTACATGGCAAGAAGGACCTACTGCGCATGTACGAAGCGTATAAGGATTCACGGGATTTGACAAACGCCCCCTCTTGAAGCAAAGGAAAGAAAAACTGAACCTGATAAAAATACAAAGTAATGTACCGATAGGGACAAGTCCCAAAGTCATGAACACTTAAGTTTACTAAAGACTAGTAGAACCTCTGAGGCGGTTTATGCTCTCTGAGAGGGTATCTCCGTTCTGGTTGCTCAGGCACTGATGCTTGAAGCTCTGAATCTCGTACAGATGAGTCCTGCGGTGAAGAAAAAGCATCACCCATGCTATCCAAGGCTGGAGTGTCAAGTACAGGCATAGCCTCTTTAGGCTATGAAAGGGTTGGTGTTGTAAGAGGCCTTTCCCCCATTACTGGGGTCAACCCTTCAGTTTGCTCAGGTAGCTGGGGCGCACGAACTAACTCTGACCCTAGTGTGGAAGGTATGAATCGTGGAAGTAATTGTTCTTGACGTCGCTTCCAGATAATGTCTCCGACCTGAACCTCAAAATTCCAGGGACTGACTGTTCCAACAATGGTTCCTGGAATCCATTTGGCTCCTTTGCCAAAATTACGCACAAAAACTGCTTGGTTTGGTGTAAACTGGGGTTTGTTATCAAGGTTGTCTTGAAAAACTTTAACTTCCTGTCTTGAACTTTTGGCTCTCAGTGCACTGAATCTAATTCTAGGCTGTCTGTTCATAAGTAATTCTGAGGGTGATTTCCCTAACGTGGTGGGTGTAGCCCTGTAGGTCAACAAAAACCTGTCTAATTTGTTTGCACAGACTCGCCTGTATCTCAAATCTTGTCCAGTTTATCCTTAAATTCACCCGCATAGCGTTCTGCTAACCCATTTGTAGCAGGATGTCCTGGAGCAGTGAGAGTATGAAGGATGTCGTTCTCTCTTAGAAATTTCTGAAATTCATCACTCGTAAACTGAGTCCCATTATCTGTAACCAGATGTTCAGGTAAACCAAAGTAATTAAAAATGTGTCTCAAAACAGTAATAGTGTTGGTGCTGGTGGCATGAGTCATGGGTACTATCTCCAAAAATCGACCAAAAACATCTTGCCAAGATAAGGCCCAGCAAATTCTACATGTAATCGTTTCCATGGTCCGCCAGGCCAGGACCATGAAGCAGTTGGGGCGGATGCCGGCGATTTAGCAGATTCGTGACAAGCAGGACATAACTTAACTATCTCCTCAATTTGCTTATCAAGTCCAGGCCACCAAAAGTACTTTCGAGCTAATTGTTTCATTTTAACCATACCCAGGTGTTCTGCATGCAAATCGGCCAATAAGAGGGCCTGTAATGACTCTAGTACAACAACTCGCGAGTTCCATACGAGGATACCATCTTCATGAGAGAGTTCAAGCCTTTTGCTGTAGTAAGGTTGGAACACTGGTTCCAGATTATTGGGCCAACCCTGCTGAGTAAACTGTAACACCTTTCCAAGAACTGGGTCTCTCATGGTTTCCATAGCAACTACGGACGGATTTAAAAACTGTTCTTCTTCGATAAACATCACATTTACAGTGACCTATTCTGCAGCAGACTGCTTGTATTTAATAGGCTTCCTAGACAAAAAATCCGGAAGCACATTGTCTTTGCCTCTTATGAATTCAATTGTATAGTCATAAGCAGCTAAAAGAAGTGCCCATCTTTCGATCCTTGCTGCTGCAAATAGGGGTACGGGCTTGTGTTCGCCAAGTAAAGTAATCAAAGGTTTATGGTCTGTTAGAAGTTTGAAGTGTCTACCTAACAGGTACTGGCGATATTTGGTCACCCCAAAAACAATTGCTAATGACTCACGTTCAATTTGGGAGTAATTTTGTTCTGCATTGTTCAGTATCCTCGATGCATAGGCAACAGGTTGTAATGTACCATCAGGTCCAGGTTGCAGTAATGCAGCTCCCACACCCACTGAAGAAGCGTCACACTGTAGAACTAATTCAGCCATAGGATTATAGTGACGTAAAACCGAATCAGAGCACAGAGCAGCCTTGATGTTGTCAAAAGCGTCCTGTTCCAGTTTTGACCAACGCCATGGTACCTCCTTACGAAGTAATCCGTACAAAGGTGAAACCAACTTTGCAAAATCCGGCACAAATTTACGTAGAAAATTGGCTGATCCAAGGAATGACTATAATTCAGAAACATTTGTGGGAGGTGCTGCATCCTTTATTGCTTACACTTTCTCAGCAGTCGGTGAAATCCACGCAGCAGAAATGGTACTACCAAGATACTCTACTTTATCCAGCATGAAAAAGAATTCATCAGGGTTAAGCTTAAGACCGCAGTCCTGTAATCGTGTTAGTACTCGATGAAGGTTTTCCAGATGGACTTCATCTGTTTCTCCGGAAATAAGGATGTCATCAATTTGGACACAGCAGCCTGGAAGGTCCTTAAGGACATTTTCTATAGTGCGTTGGAAGATTGACACAGCACTACTCACTCCAAAAGTCAGGCGCTTGTATTAGTATAAGCCCAAATGAGTGTTAATTGTGGTGTATTGTCTGCTTTCTGGCGTAAGCTCTAGTTGATGGTATGCTTGAGAAAGGTCAATCTTAGTGAATTTTTCCCCCCAATAATGTACTCAGTAGTTCCTCCAGAGTTGGTATGGGGTATTCTAGGACTGAAAATTTGTTGATGGTGACAGAGTAGTCCCCACAAATTCTCAGGTCCCCATTTGCTTTAACAATAGGAACTGTAGGTGATGCCCACTCGGAATGCTCTACTTTCTCAATGATATCCTCTGCCACCAATTTCTCCAAGGCCTTTTCGTACTTGGACCGAATAGCAAATGGTACTCGTGCTTTGGTAAACACAGGGCTTTCATCACTTACTCGCAATGACACTTGGATTCCTTTACGTTTTCCCACTGAACTAGTGTCAAACAAATCAGAGTACTGCTGAACTATATCCTCAGCTGTAGTTGAAATCGTACTAAAAATGTTCTGCCAAGGTAATGTAAACTTGGACATCATGTCCCGCCCCAGTAGTGATGGTCCCTGAACTAAACGAATTAACAGAGTACCCACCTGGTCTCCAACTTTGACATCCATTTCCTTCTCACCTAGACACTGGATAATGTCCCCAGTATAGCTTTTGAAAAGCAACGTTGGGGGTTTGAGTGTAGTTACTTGTCCTCCGGTTTTGGTGAAATCTGCAGAACTCAAAAATATCACAGAACTACCCGTATCAACCTCCATAGGGACTTCCAGGTCTTCAATGGTAACGGTAAGTTTGTATAAGGGCGGTGTAAATGACGAATTTTCAGAAGATTTCACACTTTTCATATAAACTGTAAAAGAAGGGACTGAATTCTCGTCCTCCTCCTTGGTACATGTTCCTGTTATTGGAGCAGCTATTACTTGGTGAGTAGTGTTGTTACCACCCAATTCTTTCTTTTTTTTGAAGCATGCCTTAGCGAAATGCCCAGGCTTTCCCACAGTAATTACATGTAGATTCGACATGACTGCACTTGTCAGCCAAATGTTGTGGAGAGCCACACCGAAAACACTGCTTTCCTCCCATTTTTGACTTAGGAACTGTTTGCCTTTGGCTTTCTTGAGCAGGAAAAGATTTCTTGTGAACAGTATTTACAGGCAGAATTCCAGCACTGGAAGTCTCGGAGTTGCCCTAGAGTAACTTAGATTCCTTCTCAGCCAGTTCATCGGCCTGAACAACCTTGAGAGCTTGATCGAATGTCCTATCTTCTGAAAGTAGTTTCTTTTTAGTAGTCTGACTTCTCACTCCCCCAACAAATTGATCTCTGAGGGCTCTTGTAAGGTAAGGACCAAAATTGCAGTTCACAGCTAAGAGTTTTAGCTTGTTTACATACTCCACTACGCTTTCAGTTTCACTTTGTACAATGTGATGGAAGCGGTAGGTCTCGGCAACTTCAAGTACCTTAGGTTTGTAGTAGTCTTTCAGAATTTGTGTAAGCTGGTCGTAAGTTTTATCAGCGGGGAAATCAGGAAGACAGAGATCTTTAAACGTACTGTAAGCGGTTTTACCGATCAAGGAGATTGTAACGGCGACCTTTTTCTTGTCTGCCTCTCGTTTAGCTGCTTCGCTGGCGTCAGCTGCAACTTGACCGATGTTATGTGCGATGAAGTAGGTATTCAAGCGTTCACTGTAATCCGTAAAGTCAACTCCATCGAACGGTTCCAAAGTGCCAAATTGCTGTGTAGTCATCGCTGGCACTTTAATTCTTCATCCTCGTCGCCAGTTTGTAATGTACCAGGAATTTGTAGTTTGTAATGTACCAGGAAAATGCAGTTCGAAACACAGAGAACTCAACAATATTTTACTTCAAGTTTTGTAAGCACATGGCAAGAAGGACCTACTGCGCATGTATGAAGCGCATAAGGATTCATGGGATATGACATTGATGTAGTTTTGTAGGACTAAGATCAAATTTTCTTGAACGAAGAAATGTACACTCGTCAGCATTGGATACTGGTTTCAAATCAGATATCTCGAACCAAAGCAACCGATATCAAACTATTTTTTCTTATTAAGCTTATAATGAAGGAATAAGTTTCGGCAAATACTGTATTGAAGCTTATTGAGAAATCATTCTTGGTAGTTAGAGAGCGTAAAGACAAGGAGCGGCAGTCATGTCCAGGATTGAACGGAGAAGAAACATTTACAAAATTGACGATTTTTCTTTTAACTTTCTATTTTTTTTTCACGAACAAAGCGGAATACTGCAACCTCCAACAAATGTATAATTTTTATCCGCGGTGATTTTCAAAGGGGAATGAATCAGTTAACTTACGGTTAATTTAGCCAGTTTTACTGAAACCAAACTGCGTCTAACTTCTTTCTATTTTACTCTGACTTTGCAGTATCATGGTAAGCAAAATTGTAATGACTGAGTCTTTCCTTCTGCAATCATTTTCTACTCTCTCATCGCTTAAACAGGTTCTTTCGTTACACCAAAGTGTGATTTCAAAACATTTTATCAGATAGTAAAGTACCTTATTTCTAGTAAATGGTACAGAAAAAAAGGAGACGAGACTCATTTTCTCTTCTCAGCAGAAGTAACAGTTGAGAGTGTTTTCACTGTTACGCAATGTACAAATTGATTTGAATAAATATACAACGACATATTCCAGTCTCAAATCAGGTCTATGCGGCGCACCGTTTGTCAGTTATTTTCCGAAAGTCTCATACAATTTAGTAGAGCTTTGTAAGGACGCGCCATGCTTGTGTACCAACATGCTATGGGACGTACACCAATATGGCAACCGGAAATCAACAAAGACATATGGATTTCACTTTTTCGATAAAAATGATTTATTTCTCTTGTGAGCTATTTACTTGCGCATAAATGTATTTTTACTGCTTGAAATGCGGAAATTCAAAACATTTTGTTTTCAAAATGGGGCTGGAAACTTATACAGAGATTTATTTCTCGGTCACCTTCAACCTGGTAGGGAAAAACACTGTTTTTATTTTAGAGTTTGATGACGTCATGGTGAAACAACCGCAAAAAACTGGGTACGAGTTTTTCATGCTTCATGATATTGACAATATTGATAATTGATATTTCGAGCGCGGTTCTATAATCAAAAGTGGCGGCAAATCTTTGAAAATATTAGAAGAGTGAAATTTCTTGGGATAGAAATTTCTTACGATTGCGTTGTCATTGAAGGACATCGAAATAGGACTTGACTTTTACTTTTCGCTTTCTCTCCTCCCCCTTTTTTCACATGCCCCAGTAAAACCCTTTATTTTTTAAAACACTAGACGTTAATAGCAGTTGCTTCTGACGTTCAGTTCATTCAAACTCATAATTTAACGGCAGACTCTGACGTTCAGCTCATTTAACTCTTCATTTTAACTCTAGCCTAAACGTAGGCAGTTTCGTCTTACATTGGGTTTTTCTTGCAAAAGGCGCCTGATATTTTTGAAGTTTGCCCCCGCAACAAAATCAGAAAACTCGGGAAATACGTTTTACGATCAGTTTCATTGCTGCACTTTTACACTGTATAAAAATCATTTAATCTTAACTTTTGCTTTCTGATTAAAAAAAAAAAAGAACTTATGGGAATAATGCAATTCTTCGTTTTCACGTGACGTCACCAAAATTCAAACTAAGGCATTGTCGATTATTCCGAGTGTTACTTCAATGAGGCATTACAGCAGCTAAACACCTTTGTTTACAGCTATTGAAAGCATGTCGGAAAAAATGTGCACGCGACAATCCTGAAAGGTAACATAGGATATGATCAACGCCCTGTTCTTGGCAGTGTAGGACGTCGAACCTACTTTTGTTACTTCCTTCGCAAACACGTCCATGGCCTCTCGTGCCATTCTTTCAAATTTCTTTGAAGAACATTGAACTCAAAACCACCCACAATGCCTTTCGGGATTGTCGCGTGCACTTTTTCCGACAAACTTTCTTGAAATAGCTGTATACAAATATTCGGTTCGAAAGGGCTCTTCGTTTTGCGATATAGGAACGCTTGAATTTCCAAAACTTTTGTGTGACGCGGCACGTAGATGGCGGCCTGGACAGCTCTCATGTAGGCTGAAAATGTTACCGATTTTTTTTGAGATTTTGCTATCTTAACATTTCTTGTTTCAGGATAAATATTACTTTAATCTTTATCAGTTCCTCAAGCGATGAATTAACGCTTTTATAAAAAAACTCAAAGACAGATGAGTCTTTTTGTTTACGGCGGCCATATTTGTGCCCCTCGAAGGGGCACCAACATGGCGTCTCCATACAAAGCTTTGTTAATTTGGGTAAGACATTTTTCCTAGTATCTCGCACATGAAATATCGCACAGTCCTGATTTTTAGCGAGGTGTTTTGTCTATTGATTTTCTTTCATTTCCTAGACTCTTGGCTTTCTGTATTGAATGATTTTGATTTTAAGTCAAGTGAGAAATATGGTATAGAAAAATTCCCTTTTACCTTTTACATTTTTTAAAACCCTTAGAGAAAGCAGCGATTGCGTCTCTTCAGTCACACAAAGAGAGCATAGACGTCAGCGCACACTTTTCCTTCGTTGTCTCCTTCGCTTAAATTCACCAAGTTTTCACCGTACCACACGCGTAGTTCTTGTTTCCGATGGACCCGTCTGAGAGACGTAAAGAATGGCAGAACAAGCTCAGGTGAGAGGGAATTATATCCAGGAACCCTGTACCACTTTAAGTTGCTGATCTTCTGGAACTGAATTGGAGGGAGTAGAATGTGGTTGTCTGAGTCTGTGATGACAGCGTTGACTAGAGTGTTTAACCCCATCGACGGATTGTCGCCACAGCCCCAGTAGGACCAGAAAGATGGGTCCTGAACGTGACAGGACACGTATCCGTACAGATGAACAAGCTTTATGGCAGGTAATCTTCCCCGTGGGACGTAAAATCTTTCGAACCGGTTGCCTTTAGCTTCAAAACATACTGGCCACTTGTTTACTTTGCGCCAGCCAACTGAAAGATGATTAAACAGAAACAACAAGACATTAAATCTGCAATTCAATTCGACTGTCCCCTTGGAAATTGTTTCTTAACAGTTATATTTGGTTTTCCAATCTAGACATCAGGTCTCCTCGATAAAATACTCACAACAGTTACTAACGTATTTTAAAAACGCTTAGATCTGTATCAGATATTCTGGTTGTTAATTTCTAATGTTTGTTATCTGTGGCACAAAAAGGAATTCAAATCAGTTATTAATTATTCCACGAAATATTCAAACTTTTTTGGAAGAATTTGATGGTTAACTGTATCGAAAGCTTTCTTTAAGTCAATAAAAATTCCACGGGTAAATAAACGTTTATCCATGTTAGACTGAACTGCAGCAACGATATCTACAATGGCCTGTTCAGTAGAAAACCCCCCTCTAAAACCATACTGTTCTTCGTTTTTGAATTATGTTAATTCAACGAGTCTTGATATTGCTTTGAAAGCATCTTCTAGTGAAAGAAGAAGAACTGTTCTATTGTTGATAGAAAATGTCCAAATTTCTCCTTGCAGCTTTATTTGCGAACGCGAGGAGAGTTGATGTTAGCAAATTTCGGGTTGAAAATACGGCCATTTTGAGACTCCGACCACGAAAACTGATATTCTTACTCTTTTGTCGAAAATAAGGCTTTTTGCGAGAACAACTTACATCAGATTACTTATCTACCCAAAAGCTATTTATGAACAAAAAATGAAGGAAATCGATTTTTCAACTCTTGCCACTCGATGCGCGATATTTCCTGACGGTCGCTCTTAACTGTTTGGCACTAATTGTTACATCCTGTTTCACGTGCGCAGGGGTAAAAATTACCTTTCAGACTCTTGTCAATATATTGTGTAGTGTAGCAGTCTTAACAAAACCCATGATACAAGTAAACAATCAAAACGACGGCGCTGTAGCCTAAATCAAACATTCCTTAAAATTCAATGTTGTTTTAAACAGAACAGAAAAAAAAAAGGGATTCACACACACAAAAGTAAGACTTACCACAAGTTGTTCGAGATTTCTAAAAAATGTTCCCAGAAATTTCTCAAAAAGTTGCTCAAGAGAGAATGAGGTCTGACGCAAAAATATGCAAAGTGCGCGCCAAAAATAAGGTTCGGCTAAGCATTTTTGTGCAATTTTGCTGTTAACCAACTTTTTTCAGCTAGCCGCAATTAAAACCAAAAGAAATGTACGAGTTAAAGGACTACTTTTTATTAGCTGGATTTATTTGCATTTTGCGCTCTATTGAAATTGCCGCTTCCACTGGAGTATACTCTGCTCTGAATTCTGATTGGCTTTGAGCTTTCCTTTCGTCTTTCTATGAATGGATAAGTGTCATTTCTTTTATTTATTTCAACGTCTGTGTTTTCTTTCAATTTCAGTGGACGTTCACGTGACTGCTGATCACACAATCAAGGCAACCGTCAATACAGTCCCAGGAAAACCGCTTTTTTGTTCTAATGATTACATCTCATCTCGCCATGCAGCCAGTTGTTTGTGTTGCTTCAGTAGCTGTGCTAATTGTTTGCGAGGTTAACACCGAGGCGAGGTCCTTTAGCCTTTATCCAACGCAGGAAACAGAGGCGTCACAACCGTCATGTATGTCTCCTACCCTTTCCGAACCTTGCTGTAGGTTATTTTACGTCCCCTTCAAATTAATATAAACCTTAAGATCCGACAACGATTACGGCAGGGAGAACGTCGAAAAAGCAGTAGGTTTGTTTTGTACATTTCTTTGCCATCACTAGCTATTCCTGCACGACTACAACGTAAAAATGCCAAATCTCACGTTTTATGGAGAAGCTAGATAAACAAGCCACGACGAAATTTTCCTGCTCTTTCTGAACTTCAATATGGCTCTTAGGGATTCAACTCTGCGCTGCCATTTTTAGGACACTTAGAAAATGTTTGAGCTCTTTTTGATTTATTGAGTGTTTCTATTAAAAAGAAAGTAAATCGCAACCCAGGGTCTAACCCGGACCTCGAACCAGGACCTTTCGTATCCCAATCTCTCTCCCCTGGCCCTACACTACCACAACGACCCGCCAAAATTGCAAAGCA
>CALNXI010001793.1:48896-61711 GCA_942486025.1 Porites evermanni
AAATATGACCACTACAGCTGTATTAGATAAAGATGAAAATTTGTTATGGTCAGTGTTACAATAACATCGGAGTTGCCATTATTTTAGTTGCCTGTAAGCAGAGCATGCAAGCTCTCCATTTCGAGTGACGAGCAAAGCGAGCCACCTAGTTGCTCACAGGCTATTATTTTGAGGACAACAATACGCGACTTACAAATCTCCCATAATGCACCTTATTTGCCCCCCAAAATTTTGCATAACCTTTGTTTTTCATTTCTCCAGGGTATTACAGCCGTCCCAAGAGAAATTGAAAACAATGCTTATGCAAAATTTGGGGGGGGGGGCAAATAAGGTGCATTATGGGAGATGTGCAAGTGGCGTATAGCTAACATTTTTGGGTATATTCCAAATGCATTGTTACTGCTGTTCACGTGACCGAAACTTGGAGACAATAACACTCCTGAATAACGAGTCATTCTCACTTGTAAACACGAGATTGAAACTGTGATTTGAAATGTTGGAAAATTCTATAAAATCTAACTTTGTGTATGTACTGTTTACCGCCATATATGCCACTTGCACATGTCCCATAACGCACCGCCCCCCAAAATTTTGCGTAACACTTCTTTTTCATTTCTCCTGGGTATTACAGCCGTCCCAAGAGAAATTGAAAACAATGCTTATGCAATTTTTTTTTGGGGGGGCGGGGGGGGGGGCAAATAAGGTGCATTATGAATGATGTGCAAGCGGCGTAGGCACATTTTCTACGCATAAGTTGATCCGTCAATCAAATCGCACTCCAATAGTCCCTTTCTGTTTCTGTTCAGATCACTTCGTGTGTAGATGTTGTGGTTTAATTTTATGTTTAAATTTTATTTTCCTTTGTTTTGGAATATGGTAATGTATTGTAATGAGTTTAAAACAAAGGGAAATAGAATTTAAGCCAAGGATAAAACTGAGCCGCAACTTGATACTGAAACAATAAATTTTCTGTCTCGGTGAAAAGTGACTTTGGCAATATTTATCTAGTGACCTCTATTTCAAAGAAAAATTGTTATATATAGTGATGTACTCTTCGCCTTCAAAAAATACCATTTAAGAAAGTAATCGTTTTTCGTTTTACCAAAGTCCCTGGTTGTTTGCTATTTCGAAAAAGTTTGCGGAAAATATGGTTGGAAAGTAAATAGAACACGACTTTTTGTGTCGTTTTAGTGGAAGATTTCCGGGAGCTACGGAACGTCTGAAAAGGTAGTACTCTTTTCCCGGTCGGAATGTTCCACACGGAGATTCGTGGTCCATTACTCCAAAGCCATCTTCGATACGAGTTTCTGAACCGTTTTCACGGTCGTTTTGCAGTAAATGGAACTGATTTGTAGAAATGGTTAACGTGATTCCGTAGCGAAATTAACCATTGCTGAATTTTTCTTACCATTTACCCAAATGGTGAACCGAACGGTTTGCGGGTGTAAATGGTAAAACAAGCCCCGTTTTAAGAAGAAAATTTCTTTCGGGTAAAAATGATGGTCACCCGCCTACCTGTTCTACCCTGGGCTACCAACTTTTCATACTTTCCCTTGCTAGATTGGTGAACCGTTAGATGACCCTTTTTTGTGATGGTAGGGTCATCCTCCTAGCTGTGCCAACCTCCCTCCGTACAAACACTTTGGAACGCCAGCCGGGTTTACTCGGGACAAGCATAGGCGAGAAAACCAGAGCATATGCGAGCGCGGTTGGCTTGGGCAAAGGCATCGGCTTTTCTTGCATGAAATGTGACCGCTCGCTAAAGTTGTCTACTAGAAACTTTCAGATAGACCTTCCCCGCATTTGGCTCGAGTGAGCACACACTATGACAGGAGGTCGAGTCTTGGGTTGACAATTTCATATAATTATTATGTTGTATAAAAAAACACAGCTAGTTCACTTAACGTTGTTGGATTTTTGAGGACTCAGGCATACGCGACGTCAAGACCGCGAGGTCACGTGCCGGCTAGCTGTGAATTCTTTGCAATGGGCAAGTTTCGAATTACAAAATGCATACTTGATACAGAGACTGAGGGAAATAAACAAACTAAAAAGACAATAATGAATTTTTATCCCTGAATCTCAATGCGCTTCTTTTTTTATACTCCTCAGAAATTATCGGATAGACGATGAAGAATACTCAGCGATTATACGTGATTTTGGTTGTTTAGTAAAATTCTGAGGGAAACAGAGTGCCGAAATCAAAGATATTGACGAATAGAAGGGAAAGGTTTACTTAGCCTTTATCGTTTAATTATTTAGCGCAGCTAATATGGTCACGAGGTCCGTTACAGTAGCCAAAAAAGGATGAAGGGAAAGTTATTGTCTAGGCCTTATTATTAGGCGCGGTCAAATCGTTTAGGGCTCCAAGGTGAACGGAGAGTCTTCTGGACGTTGACGTCCTAGTTACGTCACAAAAAAAGGCCAGTTCCGCGCAGGGACTGGACACGAGGATTGCCAGACAGAAATCAGTGGAAATACTTGAAAAAAAAAAATGCTCCAGGGGGTAACAGGCCAGCCCTCATTAAGCCAGCGACTTTTTTGAGGGGGCTTCCGTACCGTACCGTACCGTCAAGTTGGGCGTCAGCTTGTTGCACAGGCACAGGGCTATCAGCTGGCATGTATTTGGGGTAGCCACTCTGGTTGAATTTCAGGGGTGTAGGGTTGGTCTAATTAAAGTTTGATGTTTTACTGCGCTTGGATGCAGTTCTTTGTGAAGTTTCCAAGCAAACAATAAAGCCCTCTGTTGTTTATGTTGCCAAGTCAGCATGAAGTCAAATTGGAGGTTGTAGGATTGCTTTTCTTCGAGGAATGTTGTTAAGGGTTGTATTAGGGAGGCCAATGGCATTACAAAATAGGGTGAATTGGGGAAATGGCTTTGCATTCGGTGGCGCTAACAATAAAACTGACCCTTAAATGTCTTATTTTCCAGCCTAATGAGGAAAGCTTCACTTCTGGCATCTTTTAAGATAGTGCTGTGTGTCAACTGGAAGCTGGTGCATTCAAGAATTTCTTTTTAAGGTGAGATTTGCCATTAAGAAGGGCCATTAAATTACCAATTAGTGAGAATGACTGGCATTTTTTAATACTACGGTTTTCAGAAAACCAGGTATAACATTTTTCAGACCTAAAATATTTTGTAGTCACTTCTGAGTGTCGTTTGTGAGGGTCGAGCCTTTTGGCGGCTATCCTACGACCCTATTTTTTGTTTCTGAACTTCATTGTTAAAGGAGCTGTGTCACAATTCGTTGGTATTGGTTTAAAATGCTTAGGGACTGGTTTAGTCTTAAACATATTAAATTACTTTTAATTACAAACCCGCCTAAACAAGGGGAGGTGTCTTTCTTCTGTTAAGTTACGCTGGTGTGCAATCGATTTTTATTTCAAAAACTAATCATGCTTTGATTGCCCTCTGAGAGAATCGTCTAATAAAATATTATTTTCTTTTTAACCGAGGTTACGTAGTTTTAATTTCAGCTCAACCTTTACCCGAAATTGAAGAATTGAACTTGACATTTGAGGCCCACGTTCTCAAAGTTTTATTTGCATCTCGCTGGTTCAAAATGAGTGAGAAGCGTAATAGGATAATGATCAGATAGGCGAATAACTTAAAAGCATGTCATTTGTTTGGAAGGTTGTGCAGTCATGATAATACATAGAATTGGCCAGGACTGAAAGCGAAGCTCTCCTTAATATTGATAGTTTCCTCAAAGAAAATATAAAATCCAGTAATACTAGAGACAGGGTGAAAACAACGAGAGCCGGGTAAAAAACAGCAAAAATAGATCTAATTAGTAAAACAACGACAACAACAACTTTGCACGTGTAGCACACTTAGTTTTTTCTAATTAGCAAAAGAAAAAAGCAACAACTTTGCACGTGCAGCACACTTTTTTTCTAATTAGCAAAAAAAGCAACTTTGCTCATGCAGCACACTTTTTTGTACATTTCCTTTCCGATGTTTTGCACGACTAAAACGTGAAACTTCTTTGAACCTCCTATTAACACGTTTTTTGGAGAAAAGGTTTGTGTTCCTGTTCACTCTGTTTTTTCACTGCCGCTCATTTTCACTTTGGTAGCCGCTAGCATTTCTCATTTACTAACCGTCGCTATATAATTTTCATGTTTTTCTTTCAACGAAATTGGTCTCCGTTGTTATTTCTTTCTCGCTCTAGCTCTTTCCCTGTTTTCTAAGTTAATGAAGACATTAAAATTTAGTGGAAAGAAAGACTCGTTTTTTGTTGTTTTCTTTTGTTTTTGTCTATTTTTTTTATCAAAAAGTTAAACGCTAAAAGATTTTTAAAATACATTTAAAAAACATTTAAAAAAGTGAACGACGTTTCGGCGCTACGTTACGCCATTATCAAGTTGAAAACTGAAAAAGTATAAGGTGCAAAACAAATATATAAAATTTGAAACAATACATAGAATATTTGCGGGTCCAATGGGTATAATTCCCAAGGTAAGAAACACAATAAGAGAAAAAAGAATTTAAAAAAATGTACGAAAGTGTCACGTAAATAGTTTGGCGCGAATGGAGTCGGCTTGCGTGTTAAGAGAAGGCTTGATGTCCTTTATGTATAACATCTCGTAGACTAAGCAATCAAACTTGCTGTTACATTTCCTTAGAACTTTGAAAAGATGGTCAGTCTTTGTTCTGTTGTTGCCATGCTGTGTTTCAAGGCGTTTCCCGATGGCTGAATAACGGTGTTCACTTATGCGTTGATGTAAGCGTCGGGCAGTGTACCCGACATAATTTGCGTTGCACAAATCACATTGAAATAAGTATACAACGCATTGAGTGTTGACGATCGGGGGCTTGTTTTCCTTGACACTCAGGGTTTGTGACAGCATGGCAACAACAACAAAGACTGACCATCTTTTCAAAGTTCTAAGGAAATGTAACAGCAAGTTTGATTGCTTTGTCTACGAGATGTTATACATAAAGGACATCAAGTCTTCTCTTAACACGCAAGCCGACTCCATTCACGTGACACTTTCGTACATTTTTATTTATTCATTTATTTATTTTTCTTGATAATGGCGTAACGTAGCGCCGAAACGTCGGTCACTTTTTTAAATGTTATTTAAATGTATTTTAAAAATCTTTTAGCGTTTAACTTTTTGATCAAATAATTTTCGAAATCTCTCCTGTTACGTCTTTTTTTTCTCTTTAAAACTCCGGGCGGCCATGTGGTTTACCGCCGAAACGAGCGAGTTGCTTGAAATGGAAAATTTCACCTCAGCTATAACATACTCCTCCCCCGACGGGCTGACGTCTGACTCCCTTCCCCCTTCCCCGGCGCCTGTACGGACGGGATGTCGTACGCTGACGTCATAACCAAATTCTCTCGGATAGATAGATTACCAAATTTTCTTAGCTATGGTGCTCCGCTCGGGGAAGGAGCTCCGCTACAATGTACTGTTCATGGTGTGACTTAATTTATGAAATTTTATACGGAAAGTATGTAATTGACCCAAGATATTAATGTCAAGTATTAAGATTCAATACTTCTGGGCTTTATTTTTTAACAGATATAGATTTGATAGCAACTGTTACTTTACAAACATTATTACCTCACTACATAGCATAAGTCTAACACGCTTTTTAGAATTTCGAAAAGTCCAGATGATCACGTGACAAGAGCTCATTGCTGAGCTTTTGCTACTTCTTCAATGAAGATACGATTCATTGAGTGCCAACCAGTGTCGGCGTTAGCAAGCTTATGTCTTATGACGCACTTTCCAACCGAGAATCCCACTCGCACCTTTCCTTTCTGAATGTTATTGCAGTGACCTTCAATTTGGCGGTGATGATGACGATTGTGGTTTCTGCCTGTTGCCATGTAGAATGCACCGTCAATAGTTCCAGGAGAGCTGCACTCGGCTCCATTAAAGGTGAAATACCAGCGACTACAGCAGTTGTCACAATAGCCAACCCTGAGGTTACCAGCATAGTAGACATGGAGGGAAGTGTCCGAGTATTTCTTCACAAAGTCACAGTTCTAAACGAGATATAAAGAAACAAAATAGCTTCTTTGCCTGCAGTATGACAGTCAATTATTTTAGTAAAATCATCATTAACGCTAACCGCTGACCAAAGCATTATGACAATCAATCATTTTAGTGAAAATTACTTGCTTTAAGCCAATAGAATATTTTTTAACTCGGGTAACAAAGCCGGACGATCCGTACTTACATATATCAGTCCTGAATCTTTGCCGTCTTCTTTTTTCCAAGCACACTCCTTCCAGTTCATGTGTGAAGCCAATGGAGGAGATCCACTGTCGCCTTTGTCCCCTCGCTGTCCTTTTTGTCCGGCAGAACCCTGGAGCCCAGGCTCTCCCTTTGTTCCTTTCTTTCCGCCAGTACCAGGTGGTCCCTGGGTCCCAGTTTTCCCCGGGCTACCCAGGTCTCCTTTGGCTCCATCTCGACCAGGTGCCCCAGGGGCTCCTGGGACGCATGTCATGTATGTCCACATCCCGGTTTGTCCGCCATTATTACAAGATGGACAAGATGAAACAGCCTGCCAAAAAGAGAAAAGTCAAAGGCAAACTACTAGTAGCTCTTGTCAATTTGTCTTTCATCTAGTGTTTCAATCTAGGTGAGGAAGTGCCTAGTGACTTTCGTTAATTTGCAAGTGTTAATTTAGGTTTCTTTGATAAAATCGTAAGTTGTGATTAAAGAAATTCGTCTTTCAGCCCAGAAGCTATATACTAGTATCTACCACGTTGATAATAACGTTACTTTTGATTACGTTCGATTTTTGCTAAGGTTGTACAAGTAATTAGTTACCTCCTTAATTTTTATTTTAATTTAAAACATTTCTTATTATTGATCAAAAAAAGCAAAAAGTAAAATTAACAAATGGTCATTATTGCCACTTTTCTCAATAAATTAACATTATTCAACAGTAATCAAATCAATGTGCAGTGGTTATGGGTATAAATACAGTTACCTTGGTGTCTGACGGCTTGTTGTCCTTAGCAAAGCAGAAAGCGGCCAAGAGCGAGAAAATCAGTACAAACATGGTGGACAGTTTAACTCGTGATCGCATCATCAAAGTCCTCTAATTTATTGTGCACTAAAATTAAAGTTTGATCATGATATGAAATATTTTGATTAGTTCAAACGATGAACACAACTTCGATTACGATATGCCTTGGAAAAATGAACGGCTTGAATGCTAGCTATCTTCAAGAGTGTTACAGCGTCTTTTGAAGTAAACTTACCTTGTTCGTTTCACGATTGCCAAAGCCAAATGATAGCAATGATTATTGCGACAGGTTAATTTATCTCTGTTGCAATAATTACTTAATTTTTCTCGTTTCTTTAACAAGTTTCGAAGAAAGAGGGCTTCAGTTGCTTTTCACGCGTAAAAGACGTTGAGCATTTTGATTGGTTCTTTTACCTTACCATGAAGAAATTCGTGTTTACAGTCAAACCAAGTCAAGCGTACCCCCCAAGATTCTATCAGTGAATTGATTATTCGAAAAATGAATCCATTAGTCGTTCCCGTAACTGGTGTCAAATTCAAAGCGGCATTTCTGCATGCGTAATGAGCAGTGAATATTTTACGAGAACTTCTCTGTATTTGGTCGGATTGGAAATCTTTGAATGGATTAAGCTTCTTAGAAGACACTTACATCAATTTCTAGAAAATGGAGCTGGTAGAAATTTCATAACTGCCTCGCGTGTGAATTCACGGCTCATTACACATACAAGAATGCAGAGATCAATCTGAAATCTACAACTAGCAACGGATTCAACTTTTGAATAATAAATTCATTAATGAATTCTTGGGGGGTACACTTGACCTGGTTTGACTGTAATGTGTTTTTCAGTTACTGAGTTCCTGTGAAGATCATGCTTTTGTTCCAGTTCGAGAGTCTACCAGCCACAACGTCATTTATTATATTATTTTATTAAAATTTTGTTGCATGTAGGATCTATCCCTTAGTGTAGGTAACGTTTGTCCTTAAACCGCCGAGCGATCTTTTGATTCGGTGTTGTAGCTTCACGAGGATTGCCGTCAGCTCATCGCCTTTTCGTGCAGTGGGAAAAATATTATTAATAAACTGAGGACAGTTTGCAGGACTGAATCTTAATTCAAACGCTGTTGTTGTTTAAATTAGGATTTTCTAATCTAGTGTTTTGCTGAAAACTTGTTGAAAGAAGTACAACTTTCTTTGCTCATTCCTCTATCCAGTATAAAAGCATAGAATTTACCCGCATCCAAATTCGAACATTTCTCTTTGCGAAAGTTAACACATCAGAATATCCAAATAAGGAATTTCGTAGTCGTTTTCAACTTTAAGCTTAATTGACATGAATCAACTTAGTTTTATATTAATCATTGGACACTGAAAATCCTTTCTCTTTTTTTTACTGTGGTAAATGATTGCTAATGCTTATTGACATCATACCTTAAATCGTTCAGTGGATTATATTGAAGAGTGATTCCTACTTTCGATTCACGGTGCTTTGATCCGTGTACTCGGAATATTTTTGGAAAACAACAGACATTACCGTATGGGCTTAAGGAGATAAGAGCACGTGTGGCGTATGTATGGTTATGACATACCTTGTTTGCCATATGTTTTCATTCCTCGACTGATGATCTGTCTTCATGAAAGTTACGAGAACTGGGAGAAAGAAGATAAAAAGAAACATTGAATCAAAAAGCATAATTTAAATAGAGTCAGAGAAAAGAAGAAAGCTTCGTACATTGTACATACCAACACTCTGCTAAGGGGACTGAATCATAGAATTTCCTTATTTAAATACGTTTCTTGTCAAAACATGCTCACTAAACAGCCTACGTATGTATTCGAATTTCTATTAGACAATTTCATTCACTTACGGAAATATTTGGTTGCTAAGTAATTGATGCACCCAATGGACGGCCTCCCGGATATCATTTTATTTTTGAACCCTTGCTGGAGTTCAACTAAATCATTGTAACCAACAGATTACAACTTTTGCTAAAAATAAATTGATTTTTTTCGCGGATTGTTTAAATCCAAGTGCGATTATTTTTTCGTAACCTATCAAAAAAAGGTACAACTGTATAATTGAAAGAAGAGTTGCAATTTGTGATTTCGCGTGGTATAATTACTTAGGGAAATTATTCTCCAAACTGACCTCGAATAACGGAAAGGGTAGTACATTGTTATCCTCATATTTTCAAACTTCTTTCCATCTTAGTGGCCTTTCCCATTCTGGTCCATCCCAATTCCAAACAGTAAATACTCTCAGCGTAACAACTTAATTTTATTTAGCGATCTTACACGTTCAGTCGCTCGATGATTCACCATCTGTGGCGTGTAGCAGTTAGTATTTCGTGCTTCGTAAGTCAAGAATTTGCTTGATTATCTTCTGACGCGCCCAATAAGTGTTCTCAGAAAACAAATAAAACGTGGAAATATCTTTAATCAACTGCATTTTCAAAATCCTTAACTCACTCTCTGTCAGTTTTTGCTTATCTTTGAAGAATAGTATGCGGCAGTAAATTAAGAAAGTAAATTCGGATTCAAAAATCTGTACGACGAGTGTGATGAAAAGGAATCATTGTTTCTTGAACATAGAGTTGACTCCCGATAACTCGAACCCTCGCGAACTCGAACCAAAGTCGATTTCCCCTGGATTTGATTTACTGTAATTTTACCCTAGGTAACTCGAACCCTCGATAACTCGAACCTCCCGCTATCTCGAAGTAATTTTTGTTTCCCTTCAGCACATTTCTGTACAATTTCACCCTCGATATACTCAAACCATGTTATATACTGAAGTCCGAAACATTGAATTCATTTCGAAACAACCGAGTAAATTCCTTGTCTTTACTTTTTTGTCACACCAGTTCAAATTCAGTGTCCATTCCTGTATACTTTTTTGCTTAAAATTATTGCCTTTCCTTCCCATCCATTTGCTTATTTTCCTACTTCCAGTTATTTGCTTCAAACTCCCGATAACTCGAACTCTTTTCGATTTCCCTTGAAGGTTCCGGTTATCGGAAGCCGACTGTATTTATTAAGTTTCCTTTCTAATGAAGCGATAAATCATTTTGAAAAGTAGATAATGGTTTTGTTGTTCGATAAATTAACAAGCTTGTCGAGCGGTAAAAATGCAAAAATATTTTCTACACATCACTTGCGTTTTATTACAGAGCTAATGTGTCGCTGTGTTGAGCACTATTTTTCGTCTTATTATTATTTTTAGGTCCTGTTCATCAGTTGTTGTCGTTATCAATTTTCTTCAATCAGTATTTCGAATTTATCATTTACGACCACCATTATAACCGTTTGTCTGATCAACAGTACTGTGGTTTTTTTCTTGGTCAGGCCATGAGGTTGACCCTATTATAACCATTTACAACTCACTTTCGAATAAACGCCCTGACTCGATACTGCTGCGGTGATTCTCTACTTGCCCCGACTAGTCCTCGATGTTTCTAAAGTGTTCCATTTAGCCTAAGTCGTAAACCTCTCCTGTCTATATGGTCATATACACACAAGTATCTCGTAAACAAAAATTGTGGAAAGGATTATCCACTAGCTAGAGAAGATATACGTCAGGCTACTAACACATATCAGGTGAGATGATTCCAAAGCAAGGAATCGAGTGCTATATATTAGATTTGGAGTTATGAGTTTTTACTCGCCTATTCACTGTTCTTTAATAAATGGACCTTTTTTCCTATCCTCCGAGAATTCAAGGTTCGTTTGAAAAAACCATAATGCAAGAGAAAATGGCTTTAGATTGGGATTTGGGACATGACTTCATTCAGTTGCTTTATTTATTGTTCTTCTTATAAATTAACTGGTAAAAATTCCCCATCTAGGTGAGGAAGTGCCTAGTGATTTTCGTTAATTTGCAAGTGTTAATTTAGGTTTCTTTGATAAAATCGTAAGTTGTGATTAAAGAAATTCGTCTTTCAGCCCAGAAGCTATATACTAGTATCTACCACGTTAATAATAACGTTACTTTTGATTACGTTCGATTTTTGCTAAGGTTGTACAAGTAATTAGTTACCTCCTTAATTTTTATTTTAATTTAAAACATTTCTTATTATTGATCAAAAAAAGCAAAAAGTAAAATTAACAAATGGTCATTATTGCCACTTTTCTCAATAAATTAACATTATTCAACAGTAATCAAATCAATGTGCAGTGGTTATGGGTATAAATACAGTTACCTTGGTGTCTGACGGCTTGTTGTCCTTAGCAAAGCAGAAAGCGGCCAAGAGCGAGAAAATCAGTACAAACATGGTGGACAGTTTAACTCGTGATCGCATCATCAAAGTCCTCTAATTTATTGTGCACTAAAATTAAAGTTTGATCATGATATGAAATATTTTGATTAGTTCAAACGATGAACACAACTTCGATTACGATATGCCTTGGAAAAATGAACGGCTTGAATGCTAGCTATCTTCAAGAGTGTTACAGCGTCTTTTGAAGTAAACTTACCTTGTTCGTTTCACGATTGCCAAAGCCAAATGATAGCAATGATTATTGCGACAGGTTAATTTATCTCTGTTGCAATAATTACTTAATTTTTCTCGTTTCTTTAACAAGTTTCGAAGAAAGAGGGCTTCAGTTGCTTTTCACGCGTAAAAGACGTTGAGCATTTTGATTGGTTCTTTTACCTTACCATGAAGAAATTCGTGTTTACAGTCAAACCAAGTCAAGCGTACCCCCCAAGATTCTATCAGTGAATTGATTATTCGAAAAATGAATCCATTAGTCGTTCCCGTAACTGGTGTCAAATTCAAAGCGGCATTTCTGCATGCGTAATGAGCAGTGAATATTTTACGAGAACTTCTCTGTATTTGGTCGGATTGGAAATCTTTGAATGGATTAAGCTTCTTAGAAGACACTTACATCAATTTCTAGAAAATGGAGCTGGTAGAAATTTCATAACTGCCTCGCGTGTGAATTCACGGCTCATTACACATACAAGAATGCAGAGATCAATCTGAAATCTACAACTAGCAACGGATTCAACTTTTGAATAATAAATTCATTAATGAATTCTTGGGGGGTACACTTGACCTGGTTTGACTGTAATGTGTTTTTCAGTTACTGAGTTCCTGTGAAGATCATGCTTTTGTTCCAGTTCGAGAGTCTACCAGCCACAACGTCATTTATTATATTATTTTATTAAAATTTTGTTGCATGTAGGATCTATCCCTTAGTGTAGGTAACGTTTGTCCTTAAACCGCCGAGCGATCTTTTGATTCGGTGTTGTAGCTTCACGAGGATTGCCGTCAGCTCATCGCCTTTTCGTGCAGTGGGAAAAATATTATTAATAAACTGAGGACAGTTTGCAGGACTGAATCTTAATTCAAACGCTGTTGTTGTTTAAATTAGGATTTTCTAATCTAGTGTTTTGCTGAAAACTTGTTGAAAGAAGTACAACTTTCTTTGCTCATTCCTCTATCCAGTATAAAAGCATAGAATTTACCCGCATCCAAATTCGAACATTTCTCTTTGCGAAAGTTAACACATCAGAATATCCAAATAAGGAATTTCGTAGTCGTTTTCAACTTTAAGCTTAATTGACATGAATCAACTTAGTTTTATATTAATCATTGGACACTGAAAATCCTTTCTCTTTTTTTTACTGTGGTAAATGATTGCTAATGCTTATTGACATCATACCTTAAATCGTTCAGTGGATTATATTGAAGAGTGATTCCTACTTTCGATTCACGGTGCTTTGATCCGTGTACTCGGAATATTTTTGGAAAACAACAGACATTACCGTATGGGCTTAAGGAGATAAGAGCACGTGTGGCGTATGTATGGTTATGA
>CALNXI010001793.1:91636-104325 GCA_942486025.1 Porites evermanni
TTCCACAAAAACGCAAATAGTTTCCTCTGAGTCTGTTGAATCGCTGCTTCTGGGACAGAGAGCATTGAAGCAGCGTAAACTAGTTGGGACAAACCTAGAGATTTTGCAAGCATAGTTCTTCCAAAGAGAGTCAGATCACGCGACAACCATATATTAAGCTTAGTTTCCATTTTCCTTATTTTAATAAAGAAATTATTTTTATTATTGCTAACTGCGTCGTGGGAGAGGAAGGTACCCAAAAATTTAATAGGTTCTTTTGGGCACTCGAATTCTAAAGGCATTGACTTGTTTTTGCTTGATGAACCAATCCACATGGCTTTAGTTTTCTTTTTATTTAATTGCAACCCAGACAGTGCTCCAAAAGAGTTAACTATATTCATAGCCTTTCTAAGAGATATGGTATCTTCAAGAATTAGCGTTGTATCATCCGCGAATTGTGAAATCTTGGCATTTTGTCCATCCGGAAGGGGAATGCTCCTGGAGAGTTGATCTTGGCGTATTTTGAGGGCTAACAATTCAACTGATAGAACAAACAATAGAGGGCTCAGAGGGCACCCTTGACGAACGCCACGAGAAACTTGGAAATATTTGGTCATAAATCCAGCATTCAGCACGCCACTTTCAACATTGTTGTAAAGAATGGATATCCATTTCGTGATATTTGGGCCGAAGTTGTATAGTTCAATACACTTGTGAATAAAATTCCACTCAATAGTGTCAAAAGCCTTTCGAAAATCAATGAATAGAAGGATACCTGGGAGAAACAATTGGGTAAGAGCTGCACCAAAGCCAGTTGCTGGGACGTGAAAACATGAACATTTCTTTCAACATATCAATATAATATCCATTGGTATTGTTCAACACTTAAACTGAAAAAAGATACTGAATATATTTGATCCGTAACTTCCGAGAGGTTTTTAAAGTACTAACGAAATGATACTTGGTCTGTGATGCATTTGGCATCGTATACGTAGTACCCTTGCACGTGTGTCGTAGTTGCCTTTTAGAGAGAATGTAACGCTTTGTGAGTAGCCATGACTGCAAGGTCGGTTTCCAAACCAAAATCAGTTGCCTTTACACTAAAGCTGTTTCAGAAGGACCGAAAGGAAGGACAATACTGTAATTTGGGTCTACCTAAATTTTCGGTCAGACGTGGAAGTTAGGACGCGTCTAACCAATCAACTAAATCAAACAAAAATGAAATTTTAATAAATTTTCTCCCGAAAAGACTAAATATATACATTATCATTCAAATTTTTTAACGGGTTTTAGAAAATGAAATATACATTATCAAGATATGTCAGCGGTTGAATACTTAATAGAACTTTAATGAAAGGAATGTTTAGTCAGAATTAGTCACAATACGTTGCATTAATTATAATTATTATAATGAATATTGAGCATAAGAACTAGTCAATAACAGCCGACGAAGAACGTCTGTCTACAGAAAAATTGCGCTAAACTTTCTTTAAACGACTTTAATTGACTCTTCGAATACTATATGATTTTTCTGAGCATGAAAAATGGCCTGAAAAAAAAATTTAAACTTTCTTTACGCAACTGCATAAGCCTTGTGTCTTTAACTGCGATGATCTTCTTTACGTTTATTTCTAATCTTTAAGTTCGTACATTGAAAATGATATGAGAAATGCGGAAATCCAAATTTTTAATGAAGATATATTCGTCCCGATTGTAATAATAATTTAAGAAATTACAAATGAACACGAAAAAAAAAAAGAACATATTGGGACTTAAACGAGATTCAAATCAATCGCTTAGCGCAGCAGTGCTCTACCAACTACTTATACTGAGACCCCCATGATACATTGTGTGCAAGCCAATATGTTGAAACTGCTCTATTTTGTTTCTGTAGGTCGCTTGTAGTTTTATGTCACATTTATAGTGTGATTTGAAGACAACCCGTAAGTTGGAAATTACCAAGAAAAGCCTTAGTGTAAATCCTGAACACGCAAATAAATACTGTTACTAAAACAGAAAAAAAACTAAGTCGTGCAACATGGAGCACTTAATATGTAGCATTATCTATCAAGTGCGTTAAGGATAGAAGAACTACCCTAGCATGTCAAAAACCTCAGCACTGGCATATTCCTTAATCGGAGAAAATAAAATTAAAGATTTAATAGTGAATGAAGAAAGATAAATTGGATACCTAAATAAAAGATATTACTACTAAATAACACTTTCAGTATGTTTATGTTATCAGTAACAAAGGGTTCAGCTTGAACAATATCTGAAGTATTTCTAACGGCTATTAAATTTAATCAGCACCGGAACTACAAAAGATTTGACCATCTCTCTCGTTGTCTTGTCAAAACAGGCAATATTCCCATTTAAACTGTTAGATGCATCAGATGGAACGCGGAATATAACGTCGCGAAACCGGAGGCAAAAAAGCCTTATTTTTTATGCCCCCGCAGGGATTTCTCCCAGAAGGCGAAATCCCCGAGGAGGCACTCTAGTAACTCGCGCGTATATTAATTAATTAAGTAATCTTCAAGTCTTAATAGATCACTTAATTGACTTCAAAGTCTTCATAAGTTTTAAAATAACTAATATTGCTATGTTAAAATACGTTGATTTCAACGCCTAGATTTTACACTTGTCAAAATTAAATGAATTAACTATAAAGTCTCAATCGGTTATCAACGCTATGAGTCATGCAAAGAGTTAATATTGGTCAAACGTTTTCATGCCTGATATAAGAAAATTTGTATTTCCACCTCTGTCCCATATTTATTACTAAAAGAACGCAAGCGCTGGTTTTCCAATTAATAGCTTGTCAATTTCATTGAAATAAATAATTATTCGAAATTCAAACAATGCCAACAAAGATCCAATTATAATGATCTATTTTTACCTAATGAAAGATCTCCCCCTTCTGGCAATATTGGAAACTATCACAACCTTTTGTAACTTTACGCCCCAAAAAAAATAAACACCCAACCAACAAACAAGTAAAACTAACCAAAGAGTGATACAAGACAAATTATGTATTTTATGTATGGATTTATTAAAATCCTCGAATACTCCACCAAGGTGAATCGACTGAGAAGAGAAACGTGCACACGCACACTTATATATCTCCAAAGATCAACCCCCCCCCCTCCCCGTCCCCCACTTCCCCACTTACAATTACACATTACACTTCAATGAGGCCAAGAGGTGATTTATTTTTGTAAAAAGGCCTTTATGTAATATTTACTTTTACTGGAAATATTTGTTTTTACGTAAGAGAATAAGGAAGAAAACAGCTGGAGCTTAACAAAACCAAATCGTTGAAACCTTATTAAAAACAGCTGGAGCTTAACAAAACCAAATCGTTGAAATCTTATTAAACTATTAACTAGAAGTGCAAATTATTTACAAACGTTTGCCCTATCGTATACTGATATACTTGGCAAACTTGGCAAAACTTCTTCAAGGAAAGATTCCCTTTAATCAAATATATACAGTTAGCCAAAATTTAGCGGTATAAACTCTTTTTGACTACGAGTAGTCCCCATTTTTCCTCAGGGATAGCAGAGCCGGGAGCGAAACGCGAGCGCGCGTGAACTCTAATATCCCTGAGGAAAAATAGGGACTACTCGTAATCTCAAACTATTTGCAAAATCCTAAAGATATTCACATTGTTTCGAACACACATAGTTTGGAAAGACACATTCCAAGGCTTAGAGTACAGGTCACTTTTTTTCTTTATACTGGAAAAATTCGTTGGACTCAGTTACCTTTGCCCAGATGAGTGTATTTACTTTGTCTTAAATTTGAATATGTCCTACAAAAGAATCTAGACTAATATTATTGTCATCATTTGTTTCAAGTTTTTTTTTCGCAGAATGCTTAGTTAAATATTCTATATTATACTGTACAACGCAAATGATCGATGTTTTTTTTGGTGGACTCATATAACTGAAAGCAATACAATTGCGACTTTCTGCAATTTGTTTTTATAGTGATCACTCATTCACAAGCATTAGAAGAAGGAAAGTAGGTGTCTTATCCGATATATGTTATTGATAATAACTCCTCGCTTTCTTCACCGTTTATTTTGTCAATGGACACTCCTTTTATTTTATAGCCGAAGTCTAGTTTATCCTAGTATCGGTTTAGTAAAATAAATGTATGTGAATGAGTGTTCTTAAAACGTTCTTTGATATTTATAAATATTAACAATCCAAGGAGAAAAAAGATTTACTTATTATTTAACATTCATATATAAGCTTAAGGGTCCTGGGAGCAGGAGAGGCCCCGTGAGCGAAAGTACTGCCAGGCCCATCCCATTCCCAGGAGACTGGTATTAAAATACAACATGCTTTTGTTTCCGTACTTAAAGAGAACAACTACACCACAGACAATAGATAGCCACAGACACAGGGGAACCAGGGCCATAGCCTAGAAAAAAATAGCTGTTCACAGTCCTTTGCACCAGCTTTAGCTAAGACAGGTTGTACAAATGAGAGTTCAACAATGTTTTGGAAAATTAGAAGTTTTGCACTGTGAGTCCAACAACGAAAATTGGTTCAGAGAGGACTCCAAGAAGAAAACCGATAAATCTGGCTATGGGCCTGCTTCGTCCTACATCTCTATTATAAGAACAGTGTAACTGTTGAATGAAATGTCTACCAAAGAAGAACCGTCATTATGTATGGGTGGCCCTTGGTGTCTCTGGATTACGAAGTCTTGACTGGGCAGAGACACTGTAGGGCAAACGCAACCCTGAAAAGCACCTGAATCAGAAACAAAACAAACGATGACGTCAGTGTATACGCTTGCCAGGCTGCCAAGCATATTTCATCCCTTTTGAAGGTTGTACAACACTGAGGCGCGCTCCGATCCATTATTACTCAAGGTAAGTTCTATAAGGGTCCTATAAGAATAGTTTTTAGATGAATCTGCCATCAGGGGGTTTCGTATTAACGAGTGAAACACTTATTATCAAAATAATTTATAATTTTCTATCCGTTTGGAAGTTTTTTTTTTTTAAATTAGCCTTTATGGAAATTAAGAGATAACGTAAGCGGTAACTCAAAGCCAACATGACTTCTTTTTTCCCTTAAACATTATCCCGGTTTAGACTAAATTGTGCGATATTCCGTGGTGGTCCCGGCGTTCAGCGCCTGCTCAAGAATTTAAGCCGTAGTTAAGTTTCGTGTCTAAACGGTAACTAGCCATGGATAACAACTACAGGTAATTCATTTTCAAACACTTGAACTCCCCCCCAAATGCTTTACTTGATGGTTAGAATTAACCTTGGCTTGTATCTGTTGTTTTCCCAATAGATGTCGTAGGGAAGTTTATCTTTTCAAAAAGCGCGTGCATTTGCACGTAGATAAGATGATTATAACGGGACAGTTCTCTAAAGTATCGGCCATTTTAAAGTTGTAGGCTTAGTATCCCAGCCTTTGAGTGAACGTGAGGTTGAGGTTGACCTTGTTATTATACGAACCTCCTTCCTTTTCCTATGGAAATTATGCTTAAAAAATACTAGTTAGCATAAGACAAAGCAGGAAGGGTTGTATCAAAGCGAGGTCAGCCTCGTTTCCAGCTGTGACTGTAAAGTGGGGTATTATCACATGATCCTAATTGGGCAAAAAAACTAAAAAGGCCTATTGACAAGCTTGCAAAGAAGTTTAACTTTCTTGCTTATGACATGGGTAATTCACTTTGTTTTACCTGTGTGGTGTCATGATTGAAAAAAGTCCTCAGTACAGAATTTCCATTTGGGCCACGGATTCTCACTGTCAAAGTGCTTTCATTTTCCAGAGGCTCTGGAGGTAGCCCCTCTCTTGCCTCACGTATTGTCTATGAAGATGAGAGTTTGTTTTAAATTTTACTGGTGTTAATTAATATTTCTCTTGTATCAGACATTAAAGCACGAGCTTCAGAGTAAGCATAACACTTGAATAAGCACTAGTGTAACTAAGAAGCCGGAAGTGACTTAGTGTCATGTTCATCCCAAAGGAAGAGCATGTTATTTTTACTTGACATCCTAATATCTGAGAGCCTGGAATAGCTTACGGGGTATCTCTAAAAACACTTTCAGTATGTTTATGTTATCAGTAACAAAGGGTTCAGCTTGAACAATATCTGAAGTATTTCTAACGGCTATTAAATTTAATCAGCACCGGAACTACAAAAGATTTGACCATCTCTCTCGTTGTCTTGTCAAAACAGGCAATATTCCCATTTAAACTGTTAGATGCATCAGATGGAACGCGGAATATAACGTCGCGAAACCGGAGGCAAAAAAGCCTTATTTTTTATGCCCCCGCAGGGATTTCTCCCAGAAGGCGAAATCCCCGAGGAGGCACTCTAGTAACTCGCGCGTATATTAATTAATTAAGTAATCTTCAAGTCTTAATAGATCACTTAATTGACTTCAAAGTCTTCATAAGTTTTAAAATAACTAATATTGCTATGTTAAAATACGTTGATTTCAACGCCTAGATTTTACACTTGTCAAAATTAAATGAATTAACTATAAAGTCTCAATCGGTTATCAACGCTATGAGTCATGCAAAGAGTTAATATTGGTCAAACGTTTTCATGCCTGATATAAGAAAATTTGTATTTCCACCTCTGTCCCATATTTATTACTAAAAGAACGCAAGCGCTGGTTTTCCAATTAATAGCTTGTCAATTTCATTGAAATAAATAATTATTCGAAATTCAAACAATGCCAACAAAGATCCAATTATAATGATCTATTTTTACCTAATGAAAGATCTCCCCCTTCTGGCAATATTGGAAACTATCACAACCTTTTGTAACTTTACGCCCCAAAAAAAATAAACACCCAACCAACAAACAAGTAAAACTAACCAAAGAGTGATACAAGACAAATTATGTATTTTATGTATGGATTTATTAAAATCCTCGAATACTCCACCAAGGTGAATCGACTGAGAAGAGAAACGTGCACACGCACACTTATATATCTCCAAAGATCAACCCCCCCCCCTCCCCGTCCCCCACTTCCCCACTTACAATTACACATTACACTTCAATGAGGCCAAGAGGTGATTTATTTTTGTAAAAAGGCCTTTATGTAATATTTACTTTTACTGGAAATATTTGTTTTTACGTAAGAGAATAAGGAAGAAAACAGCTGGAGCTTAACAAAACCAAATCGTTGAAACCTTATTAAAAACAGCTGGAGCTTAACAAAACCAAATCGTTGAAATCTTATTAAACTATTAACTAGAAGTGCAAATTATTTACAAACGTTTGCCCTATCGTATACTGATATACTTGGCAAACTTGGCAAAACTTCTTCAAGGAAAGATTCCCTTTAATCAAATATATACAGTTAGCCAAAATTTAGCGGTATAAACTCTTTTTGACTACGAGTAGTCCCCATTTTTCCTCAGGGATAGCAGAGCCGGGAGCGAAACGCGAGCGCGCGTGAACTCTAATATCCCTGAGGAAAAATAGGGACTACTCGTAATCTCAAACTATTTGCAAAATCCTAAAGATATTCACATTGTTTCGAACACACATAGTTTGGAAAGACACATTCCAAGGCTTAGAGTACAGGTCACTTTTTTTCTTTATACTGGAAAAATTCGTTGGACTCAGTTACCTTTGCCCAGATGAGTGTATTTACTTTGTCTTAAATTTGAATATGTCCTACAAAAGAATCTAGACTAATATTATTGTCATCATTTGTTTCAAGTTTTTTTTTCGCAGAATGCTTAGTTAAATATTCTATATTATACTGTACAACGCAAATGATCGATGTTTTTTTTGGTGGACTCATATAACTGAAAGCAATACAATTGCGACTTTCTGCAATTTGTTTTTATAGTGATCACTCATTCACAAGCATTAGAAGAAGGAAAGTAGGTGTCTTATCCGATATATGTTATTGATAATAACTCCTCGCTTTCTTCACCGTTTATTTTGTCAATGGACACTCCTTTTATTTTATAGCCGAAGTCTAGTTTATCCTAGTATCGGTTTAGTAAAATAAATGTATGTGAATGAGTGTTCTTAAAACGTTCTTTGATATTTATAAATATTAACAATCCAAGGAGAAAAAAGATTTACTTATTATTTAACATTCATATATAAGCTTAAGGGTCCTGGGAGCAGGAGAGGCCCCGTGAGCGAAAGTACTGCCAGGCCCATCCCATTCCCAGGAGACTGGTATTAAAATACAACATGCTTTTGTTTCCGTACTTAAAGAGAACAACTACACCACAGACAATAGATAGCCACAGACACAGGGGAACCAGGGCCATAGCCTAGAAAAAAATAGCTGTTCACAGTCCTTTGCACCAGCTTTAGCTAAGACAGGTTGTACAAATGAGAGTTCAACAATGTTTTGGAAAATTAGAAGTTTTGCACTGTGAGTCCAACCACGAAAATTGGTTCAGAGAGGACTCCAAGAAGAAAACCGATAAATCTGGCTATGGGCCTGCTTCGTCCTACATCTCTATTATAAGAACAGTGTAACTGTTGAATGAAATGTCTACCAAAGAAGAACCGTCATTATGTATGGGTGGCCCTTGGTGTCTCTGGATTACGAAGTCTTGACTGGGCAGAGACACTGTAGGGCAAACGCAACCCTGAAAAGCACCTGAATCAGAAACAAAACAAACGATGACGTCAGTGTATACGCTTGCCAGGCTGCCAAGCATATTTCATCCCTTTTGAAGGTTGTACAACACTGAGGCGCGCTCCGATCCATTATTACTCAAGGTAAGTTCTATAAGGGTCCTATAAGAATAGTTTTTAGATGAATCTGCCATCAGGGGGTTTCGTATTAACGAGTGAAACACTTATTATCAAAATAATTTATAATTTTCTATCCGTTTGGAAGTTTTTTTTTTTTAAATTAGCCTTTATGGAAATTAAGAGATAACGTAAGCGGTAACTCAAAGCCAACATGACTTCTTTTTTCCCTTAAACATTATCCCGGTTTAGACTAAATTGTGCGATATTCCGTGGTGGTCCCGGCGTTCAGCGCCTGCTCAAGAATTTAAGCCGTAGTTAAGTTTCGTGTCTAAACGGTAACTAGCCATGGATAACAACTACAGGTAATTCATTTTCAAACACTTGAACTCCCCCCCAAATGCTTTACTTGATGGTTAGAATTAACCTTGGCTTGTATCTGTTGTTTTCCCAATAGATGTCGTAGGGAAGTTTATCTTTTCAAAAAGCGCGTGCATTTGCACGTAGATAAGATGATTATAACGGGACAGTTCTCTAAAGTATCGGCCATTTTAAAGTTGTAGGCTTAGTATCCCAGCCTTTGAGTGAACGTGAGGTTGAGGTTGACCTTGTTATTATACGAACCTCCTTCCTTTTCCTATGGAAATTATGCTTAAAAAATACTAGTTAGCATAAGACAAAGCAGGAAGGGTTGTATCAAAGCGAGGTCAGCCTCGTTTCCAGCTGTGACTGTAAAGTGGGGTATTATCACATGATCCTAATTGGGCAAAAAAACTAAAAAGGCCTATTGACAAGCTTGCAAAGAAGTTTAACTTTCTTGCTTATGACATGGGTAATTCACTTTGTTTTACCTGTGTGGCGTCATGATTGAAAAAAGTCCTCAGTACAGAATTTCCATTTGGGCCACGGATTCTCACTGTCAAAGTGCTTTCATTTTCCAGAGGCTCTGGAGGTAGCCCCTCTCTTGCCTCACGTATTGTCTATGAAGATGAGAGTTTGTTTTAAATTTTACTGGTGTTAATTAATATTTCTCTTGTATCAGACATTAAAGCACGAGCTTCAGAGTAAGCATAACACGTGAATAAGCACTAGTGTAACTAAGAAGCCGGAAGTGACTTAGTGTCATGTTCATCCCAAAGGAAGAGCATGTTATTTTTACTTGACATCCTAATATCTGAGAGCCTGGAATAGCTTACGGGGTATCTCTAATTAACTACAATTTTCTCTAAATAGATGTGATTTTCTTTGTGCAAAAGATAACCAGAACCCGGTTTCTCAAAAGATGGTTAAGTTTAATCCAAGATTAAGCCAAATTTAAATGAGGTTTTCTTGTCTAAAAACATGCAACTCAAGCTTACAAAATGCTGTTTAGCCTTTACTCTGAGATATACCGTAATGGATAACACAAAACGTTACTCCCAGCAATGCAAAGCAATGCAAGGGTGAGTCATGTCAGTACCCTGGTTAGTGTTTACATGCATAGCTTAGTAAAAAAAACGTAGGAATGACAAAAACAAATCGAGTTCTCAAGCCAAAACAGCTGAGTAATATTTTAACATTGCAACCAACTAAGGATCTTTTAAAACAATCGTTTTTGGTTTTTGGATTCTTCCTTTCCGATTATTACTATTTTTTTTACCTCAGCATTTTGGCGTTCTGCTTCTGCTCTATTTCTTTCTTCTTCTCTGAGCCCCTCGGCCTAATTAAATACAGTGAAAGACAATACATTACTAGACTATCAGCTACAATTTACTATATCGAGTAAGCTCGTGTTAACGCAAAAAAGTAGGATTTTAATTTGTCCAGGAGTTTTCAGATAATGAGAAGAAAAATCTGGCTGCTTTCTTAGTTGCCTTTTTAATTATGGCTCTTTAAGGTCAAGATTATTGTAATTAAGAAATTTTATTTTATTATTACAACTAAAAGGACCTGCTTGTCAAAATAGAGGTAAATTGTTATTAAATTGTTATTTTTGCTGTTCTGTACCTTAAGGATTTTGATTTCAGTTAAGGAAACTAAGTACTTAATTATCAAAATAATGACATTATCATAAATTACCTCTCTTTGTTGCCTCTCCTCTTCCCTCTGTCTCTCCTCTGCTCTCTGTCTCTCCTAATAAAAATGGATAAATCAAAAAATATATAAATTTCATCCATGATATCCTTTTTAATTGAAGTAAACGAATGTTTTTGTTTGCATGGTTGTTTTGATGTTGTTTTAATATTATTTTAGTGTTGAAAGCCTTTGTACTACTAGCTACTAACCCTTTCCTGGTCTTGTGCAAGACTTTCTTGATATTCTGTGTCTTGCTGTTCTCTTAATTCTCTATTTGTCCTAAGAAAACAATTTTATGCATATAATTTTAAGTTTATTTGTAGTCTTAAACAAACCAACACAGGTATTCAATTTAGAGAGCTTTGTTTCAAGTTGTGGGTCCTTTTGAGACTTAATGTATTACGTTGAAAAAAAGTTTTAAACTTTTTCTGGCTGGAAAGACAAAAGGCTAGAATTCTGTAAAATGCTGCTTTTTAAGCAGCCTTGCTTGAAGCCGAGTGTTTCGCACAGTCACATCATTACAAATAAAGTTAACTACTTCTTGTGCATCAGATACTGAAAGAATAAATAAGTGACCAAAGAAATTAAAATTATCAAGACGAGATTTTGAATAGCAATTAACACATTTTGTAATAATTATTGTAACTTACTGAAAAAAAATAAAGGATCAAGGCTTGTTTAAGATTCTTTTTTTAACATTTGAAAGTTGAAAATAGAAGCTTAGACTTCCATAAACCATATTATAATATAAACGGGAGTAATTTCTTTTATTGCACTGAGCATCTATCTTGCACAAATTGTCAAAGTCCTGTTACAGTGTGCTTGGCATCTTGGAGAACATTTTTACAAACTTAAAGCTCAGTAAAAGCGTGGTTTAATCCTTAGTTTTAGTTAAATCAAATTATTATTTGTGATCCCGTTTTTTATCCACTTTTGTGTTTGTTCTTGAAGAGACGTTAATGCTTACAACTTGCTGTAGCTAGTTTTGTTGCTGGGTGTCATGTTAGAGACATAAATGATGTAGAAAAAGTAGGTTGGTTAACAATGAAGGAAAGAGACATTTTTGAAGATTAACTGCATTCTAACAGTGCAAAATGATTAATTGCTCTACTAGAGAAAATTTTGCAGCTTTCAGGATGGTGCTGCACAGCAGTCTAATAGTCTTCCCGTTCTTATTAGAAATAGCACCAATGAAAATTACTTCCGTCATGAGACATACTCTCTTCTTCCTCATATATCTTCCTCATATATATATGCTGACATTAAACCATTTAACAATGACTATGTTTTTTTCAAACGAGTACACTTTGAAAATTAGTCACCGGCAATAATACCAGTAATCAACAATGGTAACTCGTAACAAGAAAAAATCAGTAAAAAGTTGTTATAGAATAACAAAAAGTAATGATAATTGTAGAATTGACATTTACAATCAGTCAGGGTGCGAGGGGTCATTTGCCTTCCAAAAGCATCATGGGTGATGGCAACAAGCACTGGTGCTCTTTGATGGCCTTGAAGAAGTGCTCTTTAGACTGTTTATGTTAAAAAAAAAGAATGGAGATGAGTTCTGAACCTTATTATAGGGGCACAATAATCAGTTTTGATGCTACTTGTACTGGGAATTTTACAACACTAACTAAAATATTTAAAAACTAAGATATCGTATCATCTAACCGCGTTTGTGGACTGCCATTGCTTATCGATTTTTTTTATCTCGTAGCAACTAAAAATTGTTCTCTCGTCTTTTAACTTACTTTCAAGGCTTTCTGGGTAATTGCCTATTGCCCAGAGAAGAAGATGTTGTTACATATACGAACCACATCAGGGTCAGTCAGGATATTCCTAAAAAGAAAGGCAATTTTCAGCTTTTGTGTTTTAATTCAATTGATTTTGATGAGTAACTGTCTATCAACAGTTCAGTTCATGTCAATTTTGGTTTA
>CALNXI010001794.1:0-44801 GCA_942486025.1 Porites evermanni
TCATTCTGAATTGCCGTTCACCCGAAAGTAAGATTAAAACTGGTTAGGAAAAAAAAATCTTAGATGTAACCCTAACTTAACTTAACCTAACCTAATCCTAGGGTTAGGGCTAGCTCCTGGTAAAATAATTAGCTTTGAAAAACTTGAAACTAGTCGCTTAAATTCGTGTCGCCAGTTGTAGGGTCCAATCTGTAAAATTGGTTAAGAGAATAAAATTCGCTCTTCAATGTAACCCTAACCTAACCCTAACCCTAACCCCAGCTTTAACCCTAGGGTTAGGGTAAGTGTACTCTCCCCATCAAAAACGATTAGCCTTAAGAGTTTGAAATCAAGTGCAAAGAGGCGTGTTGATGAAAACCTCTAGTGTTTAATCTTTAAAAATGGTTAAAGATCTTCGATCTTCGATGTAACCATAACCTAACCTTAACTCTAACCCTTAGAGTAAGCTCCTGAGAAAACGATTAGCGTTGAGAGTCGAAACCAAGTGCAAAAGCTAGATGTTGTTGAAGACCTCTGGGGCTCAATCTTTGAATTTGAAAGTCCGCCCGACCAATTAACCTCGGATCGCGCTTAAGCCATAAATCAGCGAAAAAATACTCTCTGACTTAAAATACTAACCTCGAGCTCGATGAACTGGTAAATGTATTTACACACATTTATCTATTCATTTATTTTGTTAAGAAAAGTTGACCTTTCTTCCCGCAATATGCAATCGCCAGGTTTTGCAAATAGCGTAGTTAGAGTTAGCCTCGAAATCGAGCCTAAGTTAGAGTCAGAATGTAGCCTGCGTAGCTAGCGGGATTAGCGTCCAGAGTGCTGTATTGTTTTGGCGGCGGAGCCTCGAGAAGAGTGCGTTCAAGTCAGTTTGAGGGATTTTCCTTTACGACTACGCCGCTCGCTTTGCGTGGTGGCTCTGAGAAAGTACCCCGGGCACAAAAATCCCGCCAGCTACGCAGGCTAGTCAGAATGTGATAAGTTACATGAAAAAAGGGTTGAGACAGGTATAGAATTTCCTGATATTCAAGCAAAATGCTTATGCTTAACAGCGGTGGTTTTGCTTATTCTTCTGCTTATCCTCTTTCATGGTGATGCTATTGATTGTCGGAGCTGGATTTTCCTGTTTTCTGTGAGATTTTGGCTTCATTGTTTTTTTAAGGGGACGTATAGTTTCTAGAATTACATTTGATTTAGACTAAGAATAGTAATGGCCTTGTTTACCTGGAAAATGCATATAAGCCCCTCAACCTGTAAAAGAGGTATTGATATGTACATGTGACTACTTCTTTTGCTCAATCTACATTGACTTCTTCATATTTTGGGGAGCGAAGTACTTGCGAACAATTTAGGCGGAGTGTGGGGCTTGCTTCTCGCACCCTATTTCAGACTAAAATATACGATTTTCCCTACATTTTAGATCAGAATCCAAAATTTGATACACTATTATAGACGAGACCTTTAAACCACGCAACGCTGATACATGCAGCTGTTTCTTTTAGCAAAACATTTGAGAAGAGCTTCTCATTAAACAAATCGTACCCAATCACACAGACCAAACAATTCCTTATTTCTAACTACAACTGAACGGTTAAATTCTACATCCAATTTCAGCCCAAAAAGGGCTCACAAACCACACCCTTTAGTTCCTGTTATATCAATGTGGCTTTAAGGGAGTGCCCACTCCCTCCCCAATGACGAATATTTTGAGTGCCATGACTCTGGCCTGGTTGTTCAAAAAGTGGATACGATTACATACGGGACAAATCTCTGTCTACCGGAAAATACAATCGTTTTTTCAAACACTTATCCACGAGATAAGGATTTACCCGGTGAATAGCACTATCCACATCATTAACACTGAACAGGGACAAGATCAATAGAATCCTCTTTTTCCCTTCCCCTGTTCCCATCACTTGTTTTGTTTGCTGTATTCTACAAAGCATTTCAGTCAGTATCAGCGATGAGATGATATGGCTCTGTACTGCAGTCAACGGAATACAAACCTCTTTACTTCGTTCCTTCCCTACTTTCCTACTTTCCTTTTCCTTTTCGGTATTTTGTTATGACATGCACAACAGATTAAGTGGTATTTGACGAAGCAAAGCCTTTTGACTTCAACCGTGGCGTGAAGCAAAGACTAAGCTTTCTCTAGTTAATTTTATTTTGGAATCAACCCTATCATAGTTCTGCCCTTCTGCTCGTCTTAGCTTTCAAGGACAACGGTCGCTCATGAAGCATCAAATTTCGCTGTGTTGATTGGGTCACGTTACCTGTATGTAGGGCCAAAGACCATTCATGGTGCCTCTATAAACGGGCATCGAAAGGTCGGTTTTATGTCACCTGGATAAAGACAGTTGATTAAATGTTTTAGCTTACTAGTGCAAATTGATTCACTTTGTTACTTTCTGAATCATGCCCAACTGAAAAGCGAAACCAGTTTCATTTGTGTTTACAAAAAGTTAATTAAAGTGTTGTGTCAAATAATGTGCCACTAAAATTTTGTTTTAAACCCAAATTCGGTCTAGTCGTGCTTATATGTACTATTTTCATCTCTAAAAACTAAATTAACGTGGAATACAAAATTTAGAAAGTGTATTCTACCTTAAAATAATAACACAAAGATGTCTTACCGTTGCGGCCCAGGGAAACCCAAATTTCTCATCCACTACCCCTGCCAGAGTGGGTCCTATCGTGACTCTGTAATTAAAGATTGGGCGACACTTTTTTGTCAAATACTTTTAAAGAAACAGTAGCCTAGCATTAGATCTGCCCCTCGGTTTTGGCTACAAAAAAAAATCATAAGGAACGGCAATTGTAACCATACTAGTAAAGGATAAAGGGTTCCGTTTAAGTATTTTTAAAAACTACCCTTTGCCCATATTTTCAAAAAGATCTTCTAATCTTATCCAAGAAATTTTGGTAACTCAGTTCAGTTAAAAACAATAGGCGCTGTAGCCTTCTCTCAAGTTATGTTTTGCCTTCTGATGAATAGTCTGTTGGGAATTTTGTACAACGCTTGCCAAATGGCTTTAAAGTTTATCAATAGGACATCAACTTAAGGAAAACATTGTTTATCATCTTCACTTTTACACTGACCTAATGAAAAAAAGTATTCCTTTTTAACTATTATGGTGACTATTAATGCAGGTACGAATCTTGACTGTGTACCCCAAAAAACTTATCCATTCATTTTGGCCTAAAATGACTCCTACCCGCGCACCTGGTCAAATGAGGGCGAATATATTCAAAACTCAGTTCAAAGGGATACCCTACCCAAGACCAGGTCTAGAGCTACTATCCTAATTGACTTTAGTGTCCCCGATTAGTAGGCCTGACGGCAAGCTAGAAGACTAGACACTTAAATAAAGTTGTTGATTGATTGATTGATTGAAGTCCTTTATTTAGCTCAGTTACACTAACCAATACAGTTGACAGCGTCCATCCTTACCGCTCTAACTGAGCTCTACAAACATTTGGTTGTAGCAGATGAGTTGGTTGAGTAGATTGGCCACCGTATAGAGGGATTCTGGCGGCCAATCGTCTTTATCAACTTAGTTGATCAAACCAAATTTTTGTTTTTCACTCCCCCACCGATACAACACCTCAGTTTCTTTATGAACTAACCCCACTAACAGAGCTTTAGTTGAGTGTTCTTCGGTGTCTTGAATTACATTTAACTTGTTTCCTTTCTTTTGTATTGTGTTTTATCCCATGCAATATAGGACTATTCTTAACCATCCAGTGCCAGGAAAAACACGGTGTACTTTCGTAAGGAAAACTCACCCTAAATACAGCGTGGTGACAACCAAGCCTGATAGCGTTCCATTTGTCGATACGTTATCTGTAATTCCATGCGATCTAACAGAGAGGTGAGATGTTGAATTCTAGTAAAAAGAAATGAACTGAGGACCCTTTCAATGAGACCCACAAACCTCCGTTTTACAAACAATTAGCATTTGTTTAGCATGCAGTTAGACACTACATATTTATAAAGTATCTCCAAATCTGAAATAAGTTCCTCAAACCACTTTAGCGCAAATGCGCAAGAAAAAAAAATTGGGGGCGTTGGCATTTAACTATGGCGTATAGTAGAGAGCCATGCTTTCAGTATGCCAGGTGAGTGGTTTGGAAGCAGTGTCGTGGGGATTTGCTGGTTAAAATCGGCTCGTGCTGGACCGGTCCAGCGTTATAGGGCGCCAAGTTATCCTACCTGTCTCTTTACTAAACGCTCAAGTAAACGTCCAACGCAAAATCCTCTCAATCGCTAAAATCCTTAAGTTTCAGCTACAAGAGTGACATTATAACATTTTAGGCAAAAATATGTTTATGTTGTTCTTGTATGTTAATATTCATTACAGTATATCACGATCTTAAAAACCTTTTTCGTTGTTCCCATAAATTTTCTCTTAATTGTTACATACGAACCGTCACACAGATTGTGTGGGCCCTATGTGGGTTCTTTCAAATTCTTCAAGCACTTGTAATTGTCAGAGAAGACGCATTTACACATCCAAAAATGGTTCATTTATGCTCCAGTTACCGTATATATTATGCTTCATCCATTTGAAGATACACGTACAGTACTAAGTAACTATGTATTCAATAAGGACTGGATGCTTCTATTGAGTCTTAAGGGGATACTATCATGATCAAGCAAAGCAACAAAGTTTGGATGTTGAGAATTTTGAAGTGCAAACTGACTTTTAACTTATAGTGGTTTCATTTAAAGTTATTTCAGTTAGAGATATATTTTGGGGATATACTGCCAGATTTTGCTACATTTGTTTGGTGCAATTCAATTTTAAATCGTAGTCCTACTTCGTGTTAACAGCGATGTTTGCAAAACTCACAAGCAAGTTCCTTTTAACATCGGTAACAATATGACCGCAAACCCTCCATCGAAAAATCCCTTTACTGCCATGACCAAATAAATGAACCACGCCTGACTGAAAAAAAGATGGCGAAGGATAGTTTCAGCAGATGTTGCAGTCACCAATATTTAAAGGCGGTGCTACACGGCACGATTTGCAACGACATTTAAAGTGCAACACGACATTGTTGCGACATCGTTTCGAGTTGTTTCAACAATGTTCCAAAATTGTTGCCCTAAAGCTCGTTGTTGCAAATCGCCTTTTGTAACATCACTTTATTAAGTGAAACTCAAAAAAAAAGACGGTAAACACCGGGGTGGAGGACACTCTGTAAAATGAAAGTATTATACCAGTCAGAAAAGGCCTTAAAGTTATCAGAATCTGGTCTGTAAGAGTCAGGCTTAAATCCATTTTCAGCTATTTTCACCCCAAAGGGGTACCAAGTCTACAACAAGAAATTAATTGGCATTTACCATTTCTAATATCAATAAATCCGGTCTACCACTCGTGAAGAATTTTAAAAACGTTATATTGAAGGGTAGGTCCCATTGCTTTACTGTCCAATATCACAAAAGGAACCAGAACAATTCTAACGGTGAAAATTTTAGATTTTTAGCGTTTGAAATACCCTCGAAAAGCTAGCAAACTTCTAGATAAATAACAATACTTTCCCCAACACCAACAAACACCCTAAATATGGAAAGGGAGGACGATAAATTTCGGTGATAAAACTGAAATTTGCAAATTCTTCTTACTTTGTGAAAGGTTTGAACCGAGGAGTCATTTCATAAGTAGGTTGAGTATGATCGTCCGGGTGAAAGTTGTCCTGAATAGGACTGTTGTTGTTGACAGTGATTGACGTTTTCGACAACCTGTGCAGTAGTCATCTCCAGTGTCAAAGTGAGTTGTATCACATCAGTTGATGGTATACTTACTTTGCAGGCAATGTCGACGCCAGAAATGGTACAGGTCCTAGCAGCAAGGTAGTCATCCCCACGCCAATGAAACCAAATAATACCATGCATCGGTAACATGCAGTACTTTACAAAACGATAATATTGTGTCAAAGTAAGTGTTGACATTTTGTGATATGATGATGATAATGTTAAACAAACGGCAACATTGGTGTTAAACATTTAACAAATAAGCGTTGTACAACGATGTCCGAAAGTTTTGCTGGGATGAGAATTAAACATTGGAAAAGCACTGGAAAATTCCAAAAACTACTTACGGTCTTATTTCCAACCCATCCATGAACGATCGAAAACATCGTGTAGTTTAGAGCATGACAGAAAAATACCAGGCCTACATCCTTGACATTCATTCCGACCTCCTGAAAATAAGAAACTGGTTGGTTCAGACAGAATTCAAAAACACAGCAACCAACTGAAAGTTATATTTACGAGAGCCGTTAAGGGTTTGAAGGCCTGCTGCTGCAGTATAGAGAAACATCTGAGTGTGAAGGATCGTACTATCAGTTCAAACTTCATCGGAAACAGTCGTCGTATTCCGATTGGTTCAGGGAGTGTATCTTAAAGTAGCGCGACCTACCTCAACCTGAAGGGGTGTTGCACTGTGAAGCATGCAACTCTAACATCAGCTACCATAGTGCGTTTATGAAAGAAACTAATCTGTGGGTTTTGTCCTCTTACTCGTGGTTCTCTACTATCATGGTTGACTGATTTCCTCTCTGGTCGATTTCAATTTTTCGTAAGCGGAGGGTAGGGGAACATGTAGTTTAATTTCTATCTCCCGTTTTTCACCTTTTGGTTTCTCCCCCCCCCGCCCCCTACCTATTTTCTAAACGAAAGGTTTCAAAATATGAAAATTCTGCCTCAATAATTGAATGTGACTTAGCTGTGAAAAATTGAAAAGGGTGTTTAAAAATCATAAAAGTTATAATGAATATTCCATAGATCTAACAATATAATCCAGAGGAAATTTTTTTATTCCATATTACTTACTATTAAGTTTATTTTTTGAAAGTTTTATCATGCCTGAATTCAGGGCTTTCCTCCAATGGTTTGGGTATTAGGTTCTGTTCGTTTTTTCTAACTGAAGTGTGCTGTTAAGCGTTGACTTAAAAATTGTTTTAAAGTTCACTTGGATCGACTCTTTCTTAAAACACTGGTAGAAATTTGATCTTCCTTGAAGACACGTTGTTGTTACACGGTACAACGCAACGCCATTAAAACCGGCAGGTTTCGGGATGTCACATGCAGGGAGGGAGGGAAAATAGTTAAGTATTATCTGACACCACAGGAGTGTTTTTTTTTATGGAAATCTCATTTTTGTCCCACAGCTCCGTTACATAGATCTTACCGACTGTAGGTGAGGTCCAAGAACNCTATTTTCTAAACGAAAGGTTTCAAAATATGAAAATTCTGCCTCAATAATTGAATGTGACTTAGCTGTGAAAAATTGAAAAGGGTGTTTAAAAATCATAAAAGTTATAATGAATATTCCATAGATCTAACAATATAATCCAGAGGAAATTTTTTTATTCCATATTACTTACTATTAAGTTTATTTTTTGAAAGTTTTATCATGCCTGAATTCAGGGCTTTCCTCCAATGGTTTGGGTATTAGGTTCTGTTCGTTTTTTCTAACTGAAGTGTGCTGTTAAGCGTTGACTTAAAAATTGTTTTAAAGTTCACTTGGATCGACTCTTTCTTAAAACACTGGTAGAAATTTGATCTTCCTTGAAGACACGTTGTTGTTACACGGTACAACGCAACGCCATTAAAACCGGCAGGTTTCGGGATGTCACATGCAGGGAGGGAGGGAAAATAGTTAAGTATTATCTGACACCACAGGAGTGTTTTTTTTTATGGAAATCTCATTTTTGTCCCACAGCTCCGTTACATAGATCTTACCGACTGTAGGTGAGGTCCAAGAACAGGATCAAACCAGCTATAGGAGGAACCAACAGCTACATAACACATGGCTGCCAATGATAACACAAAACAATTAATCCATGTTAAGAAACTGATCTGCTGGTAGTTGGAGACCTCACGGTAGTATTACACTGTTGTTTAGGGTCTTCAGGTTATCCAGGCGATCAGGGTTTAAGCAAATTCGTATTTTTTTTTCCTGTAGACCTCGTGCTTGGAATTATTTGTTACTAAAATGCAATGGCTTGCCTCAGACACGCTTATGATTGTTATTCTTAAGTTTTTTTTCCCCCTTCCTAGTTATTCGTTTCCTTCTTATTTAAATTTGCTTGGATTTTCAAGCTCTACCCTTCTATAAACCTTAAGAACCTTAGGTGTTTAGTTACAAACTTTACAGTTGTTGCTACTATGATTCCTTCCACAACCTATATCTGAGATTTGATGTTGTCTGATGTAAATGACGGAGATCTAAATGTGGTCTAGGGCTCGAGAGATTAGGAACATACCGATGATGATAACTTCTGGTATCTTGAGTAGTTGCCATTTGGATACCGTTTCTCTTTTTAGACTAATGCTGGCTTCTGTGAGCAAGGAGTAATATAAAAAAACAGTTATCGTCTAAAATCCTCTAAAATTCTTTAAATAGTTCCAACGTGGCCTCGCCATATGTTTACCTCACTTTTACCTTTTCAGTGATAGACCGATTCACATAGCTAGGGGAGGGACCAGGGAACTGCGTTCTGAACCTGATTTAGCATCAGAACGGGAACGTCAGTTGATGACGGGAAAGCGCGCGGAAAAGACTAAACGCGACTTCCGGTGTCAAATTTGCATCTCTGCCATTGCTCAAGCCAGTTGTTTGATTTCCGCGCGCCCTCGTCAACTGACGTTCCCGTTCTGTTGGTAAATTTTCATGGGCTCGTTTGCATAATAAGGAAAGGAACAGTTTCTTAGTCTGTGCGTGGCTTCTAGAGCAATTCAGTTTGGGAATCACGAAACTTTACCTCAGTTGTTTTGCCTTTGACATAACTATAGAATTTTAAAATCGTTTTGGAGAAATCCGAAATTCCCCTATTCTACCTTAATTACAGGTTGGTTTTGGTCGCAAAGTTGGACCTTCCAACCTCCCTNGAATCGCGTTTTTATGTCGAAAAAGCGGTCAATGTGTTGTGTGGAGCTAGTGCTTAAAGGAATGCTTTGTGCTCACCTCGGCAAGGCCGTGGGTTACTGTAGGTGTGTCTTTGCTTTCAGTTTGTCTTATTAGAGAAAAATACGTCGAGTTTTCTTCATAAAGAACTCGAAGCAAACGTGAGGAACAAAATTGAAAAAAGGTGAAAAAAAAAGAAAAAAAAAACGAAAGTAGAAACTCAGCCTCCCCTGCAGACAACTCACATTAAACTGGAGGAGGATGGATGAATGCGGGCAGAATAGACTCATATTGAAGATGCGAGTGATGAAAAATCACGAGCGCAGACACCCATTTATTAAAACACTATTTTGTAGTAATGCAAAGCAGAAAATGCAATAAAATTTCCCTAACCTTGATCCTTTTCTCGTATGAGACGAAACGTTAAGATGGCAAGTGGCAAAACAGACAACATCAGAAATCCAATGACAATAAAACGGAAGCTTGTAACCGCCAATCTAATGTAATACACAATATGAAAATTAATATTGTTTTAGAAAGCAGTTCTTTTCCACAAAAGCGGGGGGTGGGCAAAAAAGAACCCAAAAAACAAGGGGACACTGTTAGATAACAACCAGCCTCTCTGATTTCTTATTTCATCGAACATAGGGCGCCAGAGAAGGAAATAGCCACGCACGCAATTAGCGTGCGAGATAGGAAATGCGCTTTTCGTACTCTCTAACTGGCTCACGCTCACGCCCCCGCGCGCTCCTAGCGGCTTCGCCGATTGCCGTTCTCGTGCTTTGCGTGCTAATACACTAGCTTTGAAGGAACGTTAGGTGATTCCCCTGGAAGAACTCGTCAAAGATTTTAGATGAAACTTGGAACTCTGTCGTAACAAATCAAAAACGTAATGTAAAAACGTAGTGAGGGCCACCATGGGGTTACCATGCTCTTCTCCGCGGAACGGCGCAATACTGACAAGTATGGCTTATAAGCGCCCCTATCAATAAGCGCACACAACCCCAAACTAGACAAATGGGCTAAACGTTTTCCAAAAAGAATGCGATTTCGCATAGAGTCTGCTTCCTACGCCCTAGAAAAATGCCTTTGAATACCTTTGTTTTGACTTCACTTTCCAAGGTAGACGTAATTTGGATATAGTCTGTTCGACTCGTTGTAGCTCAATTCGTTTAATTTAGTTAAATTGCCAAAAAAGCATGCCATATATTTTCCTATAAATTTTCTTCTCAATGAAAGGAAACACTGTTCTTATAAAAATCATGAAATTAAAAATGGGGATCATTCAAACTAAGATATCGCAATTAGGGCGCAGTATGATAAAGATAGAGCCTATATGCCAACTGTAGTGGCTGGGCACAGGTTTGACATCTATTAAAGTAAATTAACGCGCCTACTGATTACTTTATGCACATCAGTTCAGAGACTATGAAGGCTCATCTCTTTCAGAAAAACAGTCTCTTGAAAATTTTCAGTAACTTTTCCTTCAATCAACCTTATTTTAGTAATCTTTCCGTGATGTTCACGGCCACCATCTTCATATGCACAGTGAGATATGCGCCGCAGCAAAAACCAATGAATCACCTAAAGAGACTGCTCAAGGTCTAGGAAGCTTTTGTTGGGTGAGGTAAAAGGAAGCAAGCCTTTCTGCAGTTTCTTTTTTTTTTTTAACACTTTAATCCTTACCGAGAAAAGAAATCCTCCAACAGTGGGACTGATGGACAGTCCAAGACCGCCAAAACTCTCTGTTATACCCTGCATTAGAATTTGAGAAATAGTTTTCCAACACAACCTGTTCAGTTAGTAAAATAGTAAAAAATAATAATGATAATGATAATTAATTATAATAACAACAGTGATAATAATCATGACGCTGATGATAATGATGATGATGGTAATGAAGTTAATGAAAATAATTACTGGGGATTACATAACTTTCCTGTTCTAGTGTCAGAATCCTTACACCTAAATCCCCAGTTTAAATATTTTTTTCACAAAAGTATTCCAAAATTCGTCGTTCCCACACAGGCTCTTCTTCAACAAACTCATCATAAGATTCGTGCAGTTATCATAACCTACCACAGCTGTTGTCAACACATCAGGAAACTCCTCCATTGCTATGGCATATTTGGACGTTTGGAGGGCTGCTCCTGCGATAGCGGACATAATCCTAAGAAAAAGACTTACTGTCGTGAATGCCACTGGATTATGAATAACTTCACCCAATCTATGAACACAAGAAAAGGGCATTTGTTAACGCGATGCGTGTTTTTTCTAGCTATTCTAGTCAAAGCCATAAACAAAAATGCTGATTGCCAATTTTTTTTGGCGGTTAAAACTCGCCTTAGTAGTAGAATAATAGAGTAGAAGTCGTTACGTCACGTTCCCACTTCTCCTCTCTATAGAATGCCATATTTTGAAAAAAACCAAAATGAAATTAAAGTCACATCCCTGAGTGAAATCGCTGGTACTTAAATGGTTTAACGTTACCTTTAATTTTCATCTAACAGTTGTTTCCATTTTACAATGATAACTTACCCAAATAAAAACAGAGAAGAGCTGCCAACAATAATACCGCATATAAAAACAAGACGAGGACCATATTTTGACACCTGTTAAATGTGGTATACACTTTTATTTAACATGTAAGCACTTAAACAACAACAAATAACAATGTACGTTATTCTTCTACTTAACCTGCGTGACTGTTGTTTGAAAGGGCAAGAAAGGGGAGGGATTAAGGCGCACGAAAGGGCGGGCATTGATCCCCCTTTCCCTACTATGCCAGCTATTTACGTCTGAGTGATGCGAAATTAACGGTCTACGTTCGTGACTAACAAACCTGTGTTCTTCAACTGCCTGGAATTTGGAAATAACGGTTTTTGCGGCGAAGGTGGTGAGGGTGGGGTTGGGGGAGGGATAGGGTTTCTTAAATAAGAACCTAAAATATATGAGGATCTCATTGGGATTAATCATTAACAGTTAAACTTCCTATGGTTAACATTAATTTTTAACTTTTGAAACAGTTGACTATTTTAGAAATGTCTTTTAACCGAAATAGAGAGAAATTAACCGTTAGTTGTAAAGAAAGCGAAATTATTAACCGCCAACGCTTCTACACCATAGTGACCCGCTATAAGCTTCTAAAACTGGACCCGCGGAAAACGAAAAAACGAAACTCTCATTTAAACGTCTTGGCCTAGAATTTCACTTGCAGACTGTTTATAGAGGTAATAAACGAGAGATACTTGTATTGTTCCCTCCCCCATTTTAATAATGTACAATGATCTCAGGCTTATTGTATCAATATGAAAATAATAACTGATACCAACCAACTGTCCAATAATTGGGGAAGAAAGGACAACTGTCAGTGGATAACTTCCAAAAACAATTCCAACCACAGAACCCGATACTCCTCTGTTCAGCGCCTAAAATAAGATTGTTCAGTAATACCGGTTAACTACAGCTCATGTTTACATTAAGAAAGGGGTTTGAACACCTATTTCGATGTCCGGAGTACTATTTCCGTATAAAACATTGTTTCCAGTGTTTGAAGTAGCTTCTCAAATGATTAACTCCTGAAGAAATTCCATGCTATAGTCCACCAAGTTTTATGGTAATCAATATCCGAAATCCAAATAGTGGCGCAGTTGCTAAAACGAGGGAATAAAGAACTCGAAGCAAACGTGAGGAACAAAATTGAAAAAAGGTGAAAAAAAAAGAAAAAAAAAACGAAAGTAGAAACTCAGCCTCCCCTGCAGACAACTCACATTAAACTGGAGGAGGATGGATGAATGCGGGCAGAATAGACTCATATTGAAGATGCGAGTGATGAAAAATCACGAGCGCAGACACCCATTTATTAAAACACTATTTTGTAGTAATGCAAAGCAGAAAATGCAATAAAATTTCCCTAACCTTGATCCTTTTCTCGTATGAGACGAAACGTTAAGATGGCAAGTGGCAAAACAGACAACATCAGAAATCCAATGACAATAAAACGGAAGCTTGTAACCGCCAATCTAATGTAATACACAATATGAAAATTAATATTGTTTTAGAAAGCAGTTCTTTTCCACAAAAGCGGGGGGTGGGCAAAAAAGAACCCAAAAAACAAGGGGACACTGTTAGATAACAACCAGCCTCTCTGATTTCTTATTTCATCGAACATAGGGCGCCAGAGAAGGAAATAGCCACGCACGCAATTAGCGTGCGAGATAGGAAATGCGCTTTTCGTACTCTCTAACTGGCTCACGCTCACGCCCCCGCGCGCTCCTAGCGGCTTCGCCGATTGCCGTTCTCGTGCTTTGCGTGCTAATACACTAGCTTTGAAGGAACGTTAGGTGATTCCCCTGGAAGAACTCGTCAAAGATTTTAGATGAAACTTGGAACTCTGTCGTAACAAATCAAAAACGTAATGTAAAAACGTAGTGAGGGCCACCATGGGGTTACCATGCTCTTCTCCGCGGAACGGCGCAATACTGACAAGTATGGCTTATAAGCGCCCCTATCAATAAGCGCACACAACCCCAAACTAGACAAATGGGCTAAACGTTTTCCAAAAAGAATGCGATTTCGCATAGAGTCTGCTTCCTACGCCCTAGAAAAATGCCTTTGAATACCTTTGTTTTGACTTCACTTTCCAAGGTAGACGTAATTTGGATATAGTCTGTTCGACTCGTTGTAGCTCAATTCGTTTAATTTAGTTAAATTGCCAAAAAAGCATGCCATATATTTTCCTATAAATTTTCTTCTCAATGAAAGGAAACACTGTTCTTATAAAAATCATGAAATTAAAAATGGGGATCATTCAAACTAAGATATCGCAATTAGGGCGCAGTATGATAAAGATAGAGCCTATATGCCAACTGTAGTGGCTGGGCACAGGTTTGACATCTATTAAAGTAAATTAACGCGCCTACTGATTACTTTATGCACATCAGTTCAGAGACTATGAAGGCTCATCTCTTTCAGAAAAACAGTCTCTTGAAAATTTTCAGTAACTTTTCCTTCAATCAACCTTATTTTAGTAATCTTTCCGTGATGTTCACGGCCACCATCTTCATATGCACAGTGAGATATGCGCCGCAGCAAAAACCAATGAATCACCTAAAGAGACTGCTCAAGGTCTAGGAAGCTTTTGTTGGGTGAGGTAAAAGGAAGCAAGCCTTTCTGCAGTTTCTTTTTTTTTTTTAACACTTTAATCCTTACCGAGAAAAGAAATCCTCCAACAGTGGGACTGATGGACAGTCCAAGACCGCCAAAACTCTCTGTTATACCCTGCATTAGAATTTGAGAAATAGTTTTCCAACACAACCTGTTCAGTTAGTAAAATAGTAAAAAATAATAATGATAATGATAATTAATTATAATAACAACAGTGATAATAATCATGACGCTGATGATAATGATGATGATGGTAATGAAGTTAATGAAAATAATTACTGGGGATTACATAACTTTCCTGTTCTAGTGTCAGAATCCTTACACCTAAATCCCCAGTTTAAATATTTTTTTCACAAAAGTATTCCAAAATTCGTCGTTCCCACACAGGCTCTTCTTCAACAAACTCATCATAAGATTCGTGCAGTTATCATAACCTACCACAGCTGTTGTCAACACATCAGGAAACTCCTCCATTGCTATGGCATATTTGGACGTTTGGAGGAAAATGATTAACTCCTGAAGAAATTCCATGCTATAGTCCACCAAGTTTTATGGTAATCAATATCCGAAATCCAAATAGTGGCGCAGTTGCTAAAACGAGGGTAAGGGTAACACCAAGGGTGAGGGTAAGGGTAAGCGTGAGGGTGGAGGGTGAGGGTGGGGGTGAGTGTGAGTCTAAGGGTGGGGCTGAGGGTGGGGTTGATTTAAAGGGTATGGGTGAGGGTGTGTTTAAGGACAGCGTGAAAGCGTATGGAACATAACTGTAGCGATGATCATGCAGCTATCATTCATCCGTTACTCTTACTGGTTTTGTTAAGCACAAAAAACAAGTTAACACTTTAGTGATTATATTGAATACCTTCGAATACCTCGAATACCTTCTGTGGGTAAGTCACCACAACTGAACTCCACTGTATGAAAAACTTCTCTTTAAGCCCAAAAATTTCCTAAGTGTGAATCTCTTCCACTTCACTGGCATAAATTTCTATAGAACCAAATAAGGTCATCTTCTACATATACCTACCTCTGTAGAAAAGAACGGCGCTAGCACTGAGATCTCCCCAAAGACAACGAGGTTTTCGAGGCATAATGTGGTCAAGAGAGCGATCTTGACGACAGTAGATTTAGTCTTGTGTTGTATTTGAGAAGGAGTTTCGTGTTGAGGAGCAGTTTCTTGGTTCAATGATAACGCTTCATTTCTTTTCACATCAGCACCGCTTTTCAGGCTTCTAGTACCCATTTTTTTGGTCCACATCAGCTTTCATTAGTTGACAGTATTTTCTAACCTGCAGTATCATTTAAATTATGTAGTATATATGTATGTAAGTCAATAATGCAATAGTCACTGAGATGCTTTACCCCCCGACCCGACCCTATGATCTAGCCAAAGTGGTTAACAAATAAACAAAAATAATTTATTCCCTTGAAAACAACAGCTTACAGTTTATGATACCCAAAACAAGAAGGGCTATTTTTGGTGGGTAACAATATAGTATTAATCAATAAAAAGGCAAAGTTCAAAATTGGGTAATCGATCGGAAAAGAAATGAAAATGAATAAGAGAAAGGCAAAACTAGACAGCACCAGATTAACAATGGCAATATAAGTAATTCTTGCACCACGTCTAGAAAAAGACTGATAAAAGCAGTTTATTGAGCACAAAACTCTGGGCATAATAATAACCTGCAGCTGAAAATCTGGTATAATGAGCTCGGAGTACTGGATCTGGTCCGAACGGATGAACAATCCAGAGATGGAAGGAGCGCGGTTTCCAATACGCTGATGCTGATAAAATGCAATTCTGTTCGGTAGATTGAGTCATGCATTAAACTGCAAAAAGGAAGTATCCGATGCCGACTTGGATCACTTATCCCCCATACTTTGGTGTAAAAGACGCCAAACGTACAGTCGCTGATGCCCAAAATTACCCCCGAACAACAAGGAAAAAGACAACTTATCCCTCTCAAAGGTTGGGCACACTATAATCAATGTTTTTGAGTGAGTTCTCCTAGGCTAAACAACACTAGTTAAACTAGTGAACTTCGGCGGCACTTTTTCAAGTATCAGTCAACTTCCATCCTACTCGTTCATCGTTAAATCACCTTTAGGGCGCTTTAATTTAAAAAGACTTTACACTTCTACAAGCTCGGTGTTAGTGGCGGTGAGGAGTGAGACAGGAAAAATGCTGGCAAATTTCAGGGTCGTAACGAGGTATGGGGGATCAGGGGTCAGGTGGGTTGAATCAGGGATCAGAAGCCCGGGATCGGGGATCAAAGCCATGGGACTAGGGATCAGGGCCCAGGCCAATTAGCGCTAACCCACGGTTAATTTTTAACCCGGGTCTCTATTTCTTTTCATCAAAAGCATTTTCTCGGACAATTTTCTCTATTCTTTTTAGAGTAGCCAATCATCAAATTGTTGACAAAAAGAATTAAACTGAATTTGCTTTTTAAGCTTTATATCTGAATTCAAATTTCGATCTAACCCTGGATTATCTTAACCCAGCTTTGAACAACGCGGCCCAGAAGCAAAATCCGGGATCAAAACGATTTTGAACATTTCACCTTAAAACGGGCCGTGCCTCCCGGTTCCCATAATCCTGATCCAATCGTCAGACCAAAAAATACTATTTTGCACCCCTTTTCTCAGTCAGACATGGTCTCTGAAATCAATACCTGTTTTCAGACTTCACCTAAAGTGCCAATCGAAAAAAAAATTCAGTTCGAATGATACATTTTGGTTATTACCCTTCCTGAATACTTTCTTTCTTGTTCATCCGAAGTTGAAAATGACAAATACGATTATACACTCTCTTGGCTCCGTGGAAGGCTATACCCGATTTCAGACCAGAATAGGGCATAATCTATACCCGTTAACGGCTTAAAAACCATACCCTTTAGAGCGGCACATACCGGAGTGCTGTTTTATCTATCCCAAAGGATTTACACTTACAAAATCCAGAAACACGGAAAAGTTTTTATCCTGGCATCGACTGGCATCTAAAAGTACATTTCATGCGAATAAGTCCTTGCGTATGTGATGGCACACGTTCTGGCCTGTGTTGCAGCGGGCCCACGTATCGCGTAAACCATTGTTATGGTCCTTCTGCGAATTAGTGCACAAAAGCTAGTTCTGATATGCAGCAGAGACGTAAGGACGTATGTGAGCGTTTCTGATAGGCGAGTTTCTTAAGGGTTTCTTACGCGCCTAACGATTGGTCCAATTCATGTCAACAGAAGGAAGTTGGCTCAGAGCGTTTACAGTAAATAATGAAAGAGCAGTTCGACCTTGAAAGCCTTCACCAAAAAGGTTTAGAGTGTCTGCGACGCAGGTTACGCACGTTCCGGTGCCTTTCTTTATTCCAGGAGTAGTTAATCGATAAACCTATAATCGATTCTCTCTTGATAACAATCATTAGTAATCGATATCAATCATCCATGAATATCGATTTCCGATATCAATCGATAGAAATCAATAAAGTATGTTAAGCTAAAGCCGGTCTCGTCGGTGTTGTTTGCCAAATAGCATCGTCATGTGCAGAATATCTGAACATATGTCTGAACCATATACTCCTAAGGATTATCGCTTGTTTTATATTACTATCTATTGCCATCGACAAACAACAATTTTTTTGTGATTTCGATTTCTATCGATTTCCGATATCAGTCGATAACAAACGGCTGATAATGTCGATTGTGTCTGATTATCCCTCGATTCGATACGCATCAGCGTATTAGATTTTCGTTAGAACCCCTCCCATCAAACAGGGATCACTTCCTACGCCTGGAGTTGGATCAACTCTCTTCGGACGGGTTCGCCGTAGTTATTTGAAGAATACGGATCAAAAATTTCCCAAATTCTTGGATCACGGATCGCAAAAAATGTGTACAAATAGGGATCATTTTATACTACAATGAGATTTTAGCTGTAAAATTTTTCCTATCCACTATTTGTATCGCTTTATACGTCTCGATATCATGGCTGATGCACCTTATTCCAGCCTTACTCCCTCTGGTCCTCTATCTAAGATCTGACAAAAGAAATGGAGTGGTCGTGCTCAAACTGGCTACGACAGAATTCTGGTTAAAATCATCCAAGCCGCTTCAAATTTTAGACCAATCAAGGACGACAATATCTAAAACAAGTTCAACAATTCTCCAGGCTAAGTATATAGTTCCAGGAAACCTATAGTTTATAAACCCCCGGCTTCTACGTAGGCTTCCTTGTCATTACCACTTTAAACATTTGATTTTGTAAATCAGGAGAACTTAGTTAGAAAAGTGTATATTATCTTTGATGTATTATAAATTTCTGTATACTGTTGTTGTATTTGTGGTTAATGGCAAAAAATAAGGGAATGAATGAAAACAATAATTGGTTACAGATTTAGGCTGGTCTTCAAAAATTTACCGCTTGAACTTCAGCGAACACTGAGGAGCGGCTGGATCAGCATTTCGCACCACCGTGTCTTTCGAAATATTAAGAGCATTTAGCTAAAATAATACGTCCCCAGTGTTAACAGATCTACCCACCTTGTAGGCACATAACTTGCCGGCTTGCTATGCATAGAAAATATTTGTCTGTTTGAAAGAAGACCACGATATCCATGCACAAAGGACAATCCTTGAAGGACAATGAAATTATCATGAATTCGCCCTTAGCGCCAAAATCAGTGTTACGTATCGTGTGCGCAGTGGAGCAAAGTAATTTTACCTTATTTCCCGCTAAATCTGAAGATGGTAATCCTGTAATAAATTAACATTCGTAGCTATTCGTAAAGTAACCTCAACATCTTGCTTATATTCTTTGCCCCGTTTTTTATTATCATGTCGACAAATTTAATTGCTTTCTGTTGTTTCTAACGTGTTCGAAAACAAACAGAGTTTATATTGCAAATCGCAGGAACGTAGAGTGATTTTACTCATGAACCGTGAAACAGATGCTAACAAATAGGGCAAAGTAGCGAGAGGTAAACAAAAGAAGACCATGGAATAAGAGCATAACCATTGCTTGTAACAACCACAACCACTTTTTAGGATGACGGTTCTATAATTTCCTATTGTTTTCTCCTACGATGGTCACGTTCTGACCTTGTATGTACTACGCTTCTCAGAGTATGAGAAGAACTTTTAGAAACAACATGGATTTTCATATATCCTAACTTACAGTAAAAAAATACACGCAACACATTCTTTCCAGTGAAGTAGATGTGTCCAGACTCATGCAGTTAGACCTCATGCAGGTTTGATTCTCGCAAACGACCACCTCCCGTAAGCGACCACTTTCTTTGTTCAGCTGCATTTTTGCAAACCTATCTTTAATAGGCTAGGCACCAAAACCCTTATCTTATTGCACCCATGGTTCTGTTCTTAACAACAGGCTTCTCAACAACACACAAATAACAACTAACAACATGTCCGGTTTATTGTGCCGTAGTAGGCCGCTACGCTTTATTGAAGACCAACGGAGCCTAAAAAACAGAATTGTGAAGAATACATCACAGAATACATCAAGGAAAATTAACGGAGTTTTGGATACGTATCTACAAGAGACACTCAGAGACCAGGAAAAAACCCCTACAAAAAAACCCGCAAGAGACGGGAAAGAAATAGAGGAAACCTGGGTCGGAACCAATCCCAAAAAACTCCACGACCTTCCTACGAACACGAAAAAATAACAATAATAAATGAAAATATATAAATCATATATATAGCTGAATCCATTACCATAAATTCATTGAACGTAGATCAAACTTCAATAGAGTTAAGCGCTATTTTTAGAATCAATCAACTGATCTAAATAAATCCTAAATAAATAAAACTTAACTTACGCAACCGAAAAGAATTTACAATTATAAAGGCTCTATCGTCTGCCAAATTTGTCTGTGAATGCACGGAAATTATGAAAAGTTAAAATCCTGTTGTATATTCATGCTTGTCTTTGGTAAAGACAAAAGGCGAAGAGAAGATTATATGCTTGTGACATTGAGCCCTTAGTACCATGAAGTATTAAGTAATCATTCAAATCAACCTATTAGTTTTTTTCAGGAGCTATTTGTGAACGAGAAACTAGATTACTAATTCACTATTGTAAATATGTTTAGGACATAAATTCCCAAAACAAAGTTCTTATGAATATTTACAAAGTTGAAATCACTGATTATGAATAATTATAACAAAGGTTCTGCCGGAAACCGACAAACTCAACTCATATAAAATCCTTCATTATCTCTGAGGTTAGGTTAGCGCTTGACACGTCGGTTCTTAAATCACAGTTCACGGTCGGAGAGAATCCAAGATTTCTCGACACTTCCTTACGGTGACCATGTCTCGGCCTTTATAATAATTCAGTTGGTAATTATCATCATTGGAAATGCATTGAAAGTAACCTTATCTTCAACTGTTTCTCAGATAGATGTTTCTGTTGGTACAGTCGAAGGTCTCTTTACAGACCTCACCATTGTACAGACTCATCACTATCACGGACAGTTTATTTGGTCCAAAAGATGGAAAACTTTATACAAGAAAGGAAACTTTATCCTCTCTTGCTTTATACAATCACTTCCTCTATAGCACAACTCCCTATTGCGGACAGTTCACTTGCTCCTAAAGATACCAAACTTCATGCAATCGCTTCCTCTATAATCACGACACCTCCCTATTGCGGACAGTTTACTTGCTCCTAAAGATAACAAACTTCATACAATCGCTTCCTCTATAATACGACACCTCCCTATTACGGACAGTTCACTTGGTCCTAAGATACCAAACATCATACAATCGCTTCCTCTATAATCACGGCACCTCCCTATTACGGACAGTTCACTTGGTCCTAAAGATACCAAACTTTGTTCAATCGCTTTCTCTATAATCACGACACATCCCTATTATGGACAGTTTCTATTAAGTTCCTAAAGATGCCAAACTGTAGAAAATCTCTACCTCTAAAATACGGACACCTCTTTTACTCACAGTTACACTGATCCAAAAAAGTATTTAACTTTATACAATAACTATCCCTTCAATACGGACACTTCAGTTGATCTATGGCGTTTGGTGCCCGTATCAAGGAGATTTCATTACGTTTTTTAATACCTTTTAAGACGTAGAGGTTGTTCAGCAAAACTTCTGCATCCCTGAAAAGCAAGCACTTTACTACGATTGGTTATTTTAGGTGAAATCAAATTCAATATGACATGAAGGCAATTAAAGTTAGAGAAACTAAGGAAAGTCTCTTTACTGCCTGCGTTCCTGTCTTCCCAAAATCCGAATCAAATAGCATCTGATTGGTTTCATTAATTCTTCATCTGTTTATGGAATATTACAGGAGAACAATAGAGAAAATAGCCGCCCAAAAGCCGTAGTTTCTCATACAGGCCTACTGATAAAGGTAAATATAAATTTCAAGGATGGTGCGAAAACTTACGGGGGATGACGTAAGTAATCAAGAGTTATGAGGGGAGATCACCCCAGTGAAACAATATTTAAAGGGAGATCGGCGCTATTTTACCTTGTTTGGCCCAAAATCCTCTAACACCCCTGCAGCCTCGTAACCAGGCCAGTTCGCGCTATCCGGAGGCTTGGAACCGAGTGCGACAAGCTTGACAGGTGTTGACAGGTGTCGTCACAGCCGAAATCGCCGAGGACGACTGGGAACGAGGCTGACCCCCCCTAGTGATAAATATTGACTACTCCCTTAAAAACAGTAATGACGTCATGCGCGGAATGAAAGGTGCAACTGTAACTTGGCATGCATCTGTAACAAATAACAGCATTTTTCTGCAGTTTTGCCGTTAGAGTGTTTTAAATGCACTCAACGCCATTGAAAAGACCATTAAGATTTTTTTCTGCAAAGAATATTGCTAGCATATCAGCGCCGCTTATTTCTTAGTCCATAAGACCTTACTTCCAGCTTGTAGTAAATCTTGTTCTCATTTAAAAAAAATAGCGAAAACTCATTTTGGTAAAAATGATTTGCAGAATAGATTATTTGATAGCCGTATCAAATTCTTGATTTTTGTTTTGAAGAACAACGTTCTAAAAGCGAAATAGTGTGGCAGCTATGAAGTTTAGTGAGAGATGAACATCGTTGCTAAACTCAAGACCTTTAATTTTTATCATTACAAAATTCTCGTTTTTCTTAAATTAGTACTAGAAAAGCCTTAATTACATTTAATATAGTCATAATCATAAATTTGATAAACTGATGATAATTTTTAGAAAACATGGCTGTCTAACGTCGATTGCCATGGAAACGTCATTAATTACATACACGTCGTGGTGACTTTTAAAATGTTCCTCGATATTTTAGGTCCAAGTAGCTAAGTTTCGAGGACATCTGACTAGGCTTGACGTTTGTATTGACCACCTACATCGGCCATAAATAGAACATGGTAGGATTCAGACAGTTTGGAGTATTTAGTCGGAATCAAGTTCCAACAGACCCTTTTTTTCCTCATCTTCTTCATCTGCTTCTGGAGAAGCTTCATATCTGAAACAAAATTAATTCAAATGTATTTACGAAGAAACTAAAACTGTGAATAGAAGAATCAAAACTAGAATTTTGCTCCATGTTTGTGCAAGGCTGTCATCTTTCCTCCTAATAATATTCTCCTATGCGCATTTATTTGTATTGCTTCTCTAGATCTCAAGCTTCTTGAGTTCAGATTGATCGAAAACCGGGACCAGTTCTGAGTTCATCATCTTATGACTTTACCTAAAATTAAAGAAATTCTAGAGGTTTGAACTTGTCACTCGCGTTTTCATCGAAAATACACCATGCAAACCCTAGTTTGCTTGAAGAACGAACTAAAAAAATCAACCTTAACATTTCAGTAGCAGGCGCTCGCTAACAAACAATTTCAAGACAGATGCAAGTAACGTTGAAAAAAACTCCCTTTACATCAACCTGTACTCCCTACCAAGACGGCTTTTCTTAACCGTTGCCGCCTGTTTAAGGCAAAAATCTTCTTGTAGACTGTTACAAAAATAATGGACTCACCTTCTCGAGACTTTTTCAAACAAAATAACCAAGAAATACAGAAAGGCCTAAAATAAAAACCAAACAAAATAGCAGTTCAATTGCTTGTAAGTACCCAGTCTTTTTAAAGGCAAATTTCGGTATACTTGCAGTGGACTGTAGAATTAAGTTTAAAAAAATCTGTATAAGACCTATGAGGAAAAAAAGCTCAGGTTGAAAAGTATTGTATATTCGGTAGTGATGCTTCTGTTTAAATAGTTTGGAACGATCTGTGTCTTGCGTTTTGCATTGGACGACCGAGGTCTTGCTTCTGGACTTGTGACTCGATTTACATAGCCTTACAGCAATAAACAGTATATAATACCTGGAAAATACAAATAAGGCCCTCAATCTACAACAGAGGTAAACATTAATGGTTAGTTTAGGTTGACATCTCGAAAAGCTTAGTGTTTCATCTACATCTACATCTACTTTATGAACTGATAAAGCAGATTACTAATGCACCACATTAGGATTTTGTCAAGCAAAGACGCACAGATCCATGAAGAAAGCAATATTTGAGATTTGTATACAGTCTAACCTCTCCTTACGGACACCTCTCTATTACGGACAGTTCGTTTGGTCCCAGAAATGCAAAAAATCGCACATTCCCTATACCTCTATAATACGGACACCTCTGTAAAGCGCACAATTGATTCTGCCCTATTGGTGTCAGTATTAAAGAAGTTTGACTGTACTGCTAGCAGTCCCTCAGATTGTTGCTTGGCCGAGCATTCTAACTAAAGAGCTAATGAGGTAAACGCACACTTTCCGCCTTCTCTTGCGTGCTTTTGCCTCGCTCGCTCGCACGACAAACAATCGCCTGCAGGACAATCCCGAGGGAATGTTAGCAGTCTATATGAGATCTGTGTCCCTGGCCATACCCTGCCCCCACCCTCCGTTCCCCCTTTGTACATGCATACATACACTCAGTACATGGACCAAGAGAGGATAATCAAGTTTAATTATTCGGCTCTCTTGTATAGACACGGTAAAAACATTAGTCACAATAGGCCATCTAAATTAATAGACTAGTCTCGTACCCGGATCTCTTTTTTTTACGAAGCCCAAGACGAGATGTGGTCCAGTAAGATGTAATCCTTATGGCAATTGATTACATTTCTAAACTTAGTGAGAGAACTAGTCGCTCTGGCATTATGGGAGCTGCAACAACTATGCCCCACTGTAGCAGAGACTTCGTTTTAGGAATTCACTACGGGATTTGGGACTGCTTTCTGACATAATACTTCTTTATCCTTCATTTCAACGCGAAATTTGCCTCCAAACTCTTCTCCTTACTTTTTTAATTCAATAATGCAAATCCACCTCATCGTAGCGTACGACTTGCAGGCGTAAAGGGGGAGGGAGGGGAGAGAAGACGAAAAGCACAAAAGGAACGGAGAAAACAAATTTCCATCGCGTTTTCGTTCTCCTTGCGACACCTTTCCGCTTTTGACTCCTGTCACTCAAGCACATCTTACCGTTGCGGCCCAAGAAAATCCTAATTTCTCATCCATTATTCCCGCCAGAGTGGGTCCTATCGTGACTCTGTAATTGGAGATCAGGAAATTGTTAGTTATAAGGATAGCATTCAGTGCACAACTGAGACGGTATTTCAGAAAAATGTGTTGTCACAGTTGACCTTCCAAAGTAAACAAGTATTGTGAGGTACTATGATGCCCCTAACCTAAAAAAAAAAGTCTTGCATTCTGACAGTTTCTTTTGTGCATGAAACCTACTAGGTTTTACAAATAATATTGAGTTGGACCCAAACTTAAAAAGTTTTGGTTGCTATGTTCCCTACGAAAAAAGGGAATGGATTTCCGACTTCACACTTCTCAGACTTCTGACTTCTGATTTTTATCTTCACACTTCAGAATTCAGACTTCGGACTTCTGACTTCTGACTTTATACTTTAGATATCGGACTTCAGACTTCAGACTTTGAAACTCTGACTTTAGAATTCAGTCTCAGCACCTCAGATTTGTATGGCACGTCTTTGTTAGTGCTGTCAGTGGCAGCAAGCCAAGTCCCTCACAGCATCATGGTATTTCACACCAACTAAACAAGTTTAATTGTTGTTAAAGAATTTTTCAATCCATATTTAGGTTAAATTAAAAGTTTACATAGTAAACGCAGCGGTACCTTTAATCATCATTTGAATGTTTTGCGTCTCGAATTGCCTTTTGCATATTTACATATAAGCAACACAGAAAGATGGGGTCTTGTTAGAAAAAACTTAGTTAAGGACGACTTCAATGAAGGTTTCACTAACTCCGAGGTAGTTGTTTCCTTGTTCTACAACATGGCGTCAAGGATTGAATTCTGAGGTCCGAACCAAGTCTGATGCCGCATTAAGTCCCGACGATCTCCGACGTTCGTTGTTAGTGTCTGTTGACAGTCTCCGATGTCCGTTGTCCGCTGTCTGATGTTCGACGTTCAATGTACGTGGTCTGATGTTCAAATTCCGAAGACCGACGTTCGCCTGCCGAAAAAGTCTGGAATCTGTTGTCCCCACTCGAATTTCGTAATTTCCTGTAGAAACGCTCAATGCTTGGCTAGAGGACTCACTTATGACCGGGACTACCCTCTCCCAAATCCAGCTCAATTAGACTATGCTACCTAAAGCTCGGACCATCCTACCTTTCGGACCTACTCGACATCCAGCCTAGAGAAAAAATCCCTCGCAAGACTCTTTCTAAAGAAACTACCCTCCAGCTAGTATCCCTCCCCAATATTTGGTTTAGGGTGGCGTTCTTAGCAATGAGTGAATTAAGACGAACTATCCTATGGTTTCCCCCAGTCGGACTTTTTCCTCATCCTCCAAAGGCGTTAGGTTACAAGCAGTTTTCCTTCTTGTGTCCTGTAATCAGAACCAGAAGAAATAAACAGACGTTTCAACGAACAACTCACCCTATATTTGTCATGGTGACAACCAATGCCGATAGAATGCCATTTGTCGCTAAGTTGTCGGGAATCCCACGTAATCTAAAACAGTAGAGAGATTTCCAGTGAGACTTGGTGTAAAACAAGAGAGGTATTTCTTGGAAGGCTCGGTGTATAAAGTAACAAATACTCAACAAGTAAATAAACAAATGCAGTCAGACAATGTGAATTTTATCACTATAGGTACAAAATCAGATGAGCAATCTTGGTTGGGTAACCTTTAAAAAGCCACACAATTAAAAGAAAGATCACCAATCGCTGTTTTTTATCGTACAATCGAGTAGAACGAAACTTTCAGAAGTTCTGCTAATTACAGTTATCTTATCATAGCTTCATTTCGGAAACTTCGATTTGTTCAGTGAAAAAACAAAGTGATTTCGACCTTGTACATATTTACTGGATAATGTGCAAAATACTTACGTGCTCGTTCTTTTTAAAATTGGTAACATGGTGACCCAAAACACTCCCTGAAAAACGCCATTTGCTCCCATAATCAAATAAACAAACCATGTCTCACTGTAAAAGGAAATAACATGGCTTGTTAGCACAGAATAAAGCCTTTTCGTGATAAGAAAAGATGGATGGTAAATTTGTATACCCATTAACCAAATGGAAAAGATGAATTATTATGTCAGGAATATGCATGGGGTTTAGAGAGACTATAAGGGAACTTAAGCAGCGACGTTTTTTTAGCGACACTTGTCAACCGGAAGTGAGCATTTTTCTCTTTTAATATGCCTTAACGCTACCATATTTGTATTGTTTCTTTACTCTTATAGTGACGATTTGCCCAAAAGTTTGTTCAAAGTCACGGCTCAAGAGCCCGGGGAGGGGGGTACTCCCTTACAAGAGGCTAATAGGGATGTGCCGGCGGATGGGGTCGCATTTTTACGACGGGATTGACTGTAAAGGGGTTGCATTTTCAATAGAGTTTCTAGAATGGGGTCGCAAATTTTCGAATTTTTGGGCTGAGTAGGGATTCAAAATGGGAAGATTCTCGGTTAAAAAATCAGAAAGTTCTTGTTTATTAAATTTAACAATAAGCTCGCATTGTACATTCCGCCGCTTGAAACCACATTGATAAAGGTAGATGTACAAATAGAAAGTGACTAAGTTGGGATCGCGAAAATTACATTTTCCAAAAAGTGATAAGATGGGTCTATAGCTGCCCAAAAAATAGACTATGATGGGGTAGGGGCTCTGAGAGGCCAGTGGCACATACCCAGCAAACATTAACCCAAGTACCGCCCCCCCCCCCTTCCCCCGGGCCCAAGAAGTGCAAAAAGTCCACTTCCCGCTGACGCACGTCACAAAAACGTCGCTGCTTAAGTTTCCTAATATTGATAAAAGATTCAAAATCGTTACTTATTTGAGACTTTTAGTCCCGAAATGACGTTTAAGGGCAGGAGTAGGAGACTCTTTCTACGAACTAAGGAACAAGGCTTGAAACTGTAATTTCTGCTTACTTTGCGGGCACTATCGAGGCCATGAATGGAACAGGTCCTAGTAGCAAGTAACTGATCCCGGTGGCGATGAGGCCACAGGTTATCATGAATCGGTAACAATGCTAAAAAAGGTAAAATAATGCGACAATATGGATTATCATCATGTTCTTATTAAACATTCTTGTAAGTATCTTTGCCCTTTAAATCTATTTGAAATTCTAAGAGTCCATAATGGCGAAACTAAGTGGTCCTTTCAATGATTATGTCCCCGCCAATCTTATTTCTTGGGCGACTTGGAACCAACTCTAACTGTCTCAAAAGAGATTCCGACATGTACCTCAAGAAAGGATGCCTTTTTCTTGGGCTAAAAGGGAATTGAACTAAGACTAAAGAGTAGCTTCATAAACGAATTAAAGCTGGTTCTCTCTGCAACTTGTCAGCGCAATCTGGTCGAAATGATTTTAGGGTTTTCTATAGCTTGCGCAATTGCGGGCTAGGTTTTCTATACATTTTCTTTCCAGATCGATCACCAAAATGACCGACCTCTTGCAGCTTATGAACCAGACTTAAAAGATAATTGTGGTGTTTTCTTACGGTCTTCTTAAGAATCCATCCAAAGAAAGGTGTAAGAACACAATAGACTGTAGCGTAAAAGGAGAATACCACGCCAACGTCTGTCACACTCATGCCTACTGCCTAAAAGACAGAACATCAGAATATTAAACTCTTCATCATGCTCAAACGTCAAAAATTGCATTTGCCATGTAACAGACGCATGAGCAAAGATATCAGCGTAAAGAGGGAGCACTTACTATTTACAAGGAAGGGTCGGAAAGTACGCTTACAGGCTCAAATGGTAAAGCCCATTTCCGCAACAGATGGAAATGTAGCATGTTCACGGACCCTCCATTTTCTCTTTAGACTTTGTCGAACGCGCGTATGAAACTAAAAACCGCGGGGGATTTATTCAGTGACCGCAAGGGCAAACGAATTCTTAATAAAGAAGAAAAACGAAAAAAGTCTGTAAACAAGCTATCGAAAATCCAAAGATAAATTACTCTCATTCCATTCCAAACGGGCAAGGCCCAGTAAATTTGTCCAACCACACCCATCCGACACCTCTTATAGTCCATTTTGGTGCCCTTTTCTTGTTCGGCTGAAAACTGCAACAGTACGGTTCATTAAACAGAGTTCGTCTAAAAGTTGGCAGTACTACTGTTTACTTTTTAATTCGAGCGTTCGGCGTCTCGTTAGAAATGATAAACGCTGAGCTTTTTATTATTTTCCCTGATCACGACGAGCTTCTTTTCGGTTTGAAAAGAGCTTTCACACTTTATGAAATCTCTTTTGAAATCAGTGGTGATCCCTACAATATGATTGGGTCTCAGCAGCGTGATTTTTTCACGAATCCCACTATTTTTTGCTCTAAATCACATCTGTTCAAAATCGCACCATTCATGCTCTAAATCACTTCATTTCTGTTCTACATCGTACCATTTTTGCTCTATATAGCATCGTTTCTGTTTCAAATATAAAATGATCTATGTAACAGGCTTTTTGTTTCCATTTTTCAACAACCCGGCATTGGTACTCATTGAATTTTAAGATTTTAAAATTACTGTAATAAAGTGGTAATTGAACGTCGTGTCGTGCAATTTCGATCTGAAATCATACTTATGATTTCAAATCGTACTCGCACTGCGCGCTCGTCCTGTTTTAAAATCACGCAAATGATTTCAGACCAAATATATTGTACTCCTCTCTGTTCGGTTGCCGTTATAAATTAAGAAATCTATAAAAGAAAAAATAATGATAGCCGAGCATGAGGTTAAGGATGACAGGGAGGATAATCAGTGGGCTTGCTCGGGTTTAGTAAAGAGTTTAGTTGAAACATCTTGAAAATGGAGAAAATCTTTCCATCTACTGGCAGGTGTTCATTGGCGCCATACGAAGTCTATTGCCAGGAGAAATCAACAATGTCACTTTTTTAAGGTACAAAAACAGACATCACTTTTAAATTGATACTAAACTTGATTTCGGTATCGGAGACGTTACGAAAGTGGTATCATCGACCAGCAGTGTGCCTAAACAATTTAATTGACATCAGCATATCCTTAACTAGGGGTGAGTCGTATAAGTGATATTGGTTTTAAGACACCAATGCATAAAATGTAGCCCTGTAGCTCAGTTTAAGAAAAGTGACTATAAAAGCCTTTTTCTACTTTTTAATAGAGAAAGGTGGCGAGAGAAAAAGAACTTTTAAACTTTTTTTTCCAAATTTGTTTTAAAAACATTACAACAACAACAAAACCTTTATTTTCATGACTATAAATAATTATAGTATTGTAAAAAGGATAGGGACTAAAAAAAGTACATTTCTAGTAAAAAATTAAGTGTCATCATTCTAAAGTGATAATTTGCTTAAAGTTTGCAAAATATCTTTTTATTTGATGAAAAGAATCATATCTAGGTGTTAAATATTTTAAGAGTGGAAGAGAAAGTGAATTTCATCTTCAATTTGGTTTGCGTAGCCCTTAGCAAGGTTAGTGTGTGACCCCCTTTTTTACAGTATGTATTTATGAAAATTAGAGTTCTACTTTTTTTTCATAGTTGTAGTTAGTGTCAATAGTTAGTACTGTAGCATAGACGAACCATTTTAATGAAATGCTAATAAACCGTTGTTGTATTATTATTACTGAGTGTTATTATTATTATTATTAAAAAATCTTACCGACTGTAGGTGAGGTCCCAAAACTGGATCAAAGAAGCTATAAGTAGTACCAGCCGTAGAATAACACATAGCTGCCAGTGATGAGACAAAATAATTCCGAATTAAAAGCCTTATCACCTCAAAGCTCAGGGTACTATCAAGGATTTATCGTTCGGCGGAGACGTCCCGCGTGGCCGAAGACCACAAGCTTCCTAGCGGGATTCGGGGGCATGCCCCACCCCCCTCCCCCCCCGACCGGAAATGTTTTGTAATGAATATGCGCTGAGATGCAATCCGGTGCATTTTGAGACACAATTTTGAGAAATGTTGCAGTGGTATTTTATTTTGTTTTTGAGTCGTGATCATATTCTTTGCAAAATAGTGTCCTTAGACATGGAATACTTACTTCATGTGCACTGACCTCGTCGCGTCTGGATGATTTTTCCAATATAGTTACTGATATACTGTAATGGTAGCAATATATTGGGGGGGGGGGGGGGTTCTACCTCTCAAACACCCTAGATATAATTTTGTAACTCTTATAGCTGGTGTGCTTATTATAGTTAGTTGAAGCCGCAAACACCACCGCTATTTAAGGCAATAATAATAATAATAATAATAATAATAATAATATTAATAATAATAATAATAAAAAGCAAGTACAAAGACCTAGAACTAGAAATACAGAGAATGTGGCATATTAAAACCGTAGTGATCCCTGTGGTTGTTGGTGCGCTTGGTACAATGAGGGTATGGTAGAAAACATCAAGACAGTATCAGAGAGAGCTACTATGACAGAGATTCAAAAGATCTGCATGCTAAGATCTGCCCGAATCCTCAGAAACGTGCTCAGTGTATGAACAGAATGATTGACTTGAGTGACTGACGCTCTAGGTGCATGGTTTGCGCCCGGCTGATGCACAAAAAGAACACCAGCAAAGACTGTGATTAAAGAGATGATAATAATAATAATAATAATAATAATAATAATAATAATAATAATAATGATAATAATGATAATAATAATAATAATAATAATAATAATAATAATAATAGTACTTATATAGCGCCGATATCAATATTGCTATTTTCATCAGCGCTTAAAAATAAAAATATTTAAAAGAAAATACTAAGACTGCATAAAGTATACATGCAAAAAGTGCATGAACCTACCAAAAAGAGTAAAACAATTATGTCAACACTAAAATAAAAAAATTACCTAGACTACTTAAATCGTAATAAACTGCATAAAACCTACTAAAACCTAATGTTCATGAGAGGCATGAAATGTAATGTTGTTTTCTGTGTCTTAACCACATCACAACCAGAGAGAATGCATCACAACCATTTTTTGCCTTTGCGAATTATGGCGGCAAAATGCATAATAACTTTTAGAATAATCGTTATGTCGTTTAAAGCTATTTACTCTTATTACATTTAAGAGGCAGTATGCCGAACCAAGAACTATTATGGTAGCTCCGTCCAGAGACGGAACCAAAACTGACTATTAATGGTAGAAGCCCCAAATCCCTTTAGCGAGTTACACATCGCTATAAAGGACAGACGCGGCGCTTTAAAGGGCACCTAGAGTTGTTCCCTGCAGTTCTTCAGTCATTTTCTTTGATTATCGGTAAAACGGACACCTCCCTAAAACTCATAAGGCGCCGGGACAGTTGTCTAAAACAAATACTGGTCAGACCCAGTTTGGACCGTTTTAGGGAGATGGGTTTAAAATAATAATATTTCTTCGTTAAAGATCTTTTCGATTGTAGGTTTTCGTTAGTACATTACAAAAATTCTCTCTTATATCGTTCTTATATCGATGTATTTGAAGCACTGAGACTCTAGATAAGTTTAACAGTTATTATTTTAGTTATTATCTTGTATAGATTCAGACTGGTCCAAGTTTATGACAGAGAAGCATACCTACAACAAGTTACTTTCTTTTTATCTTTCTTATATCCTTTTGTTTCTAACACTGAGACTCAGGATAAGTTTATAAGTTATTGTATTATCTGTTATTATCTTACATGGCTGCAGACTGTTCCAAAGTTCATGAAAATGGGGAACATACCTACAATGAAAACTTCTGGTATCTTGAGGAGTTGCCATGTGGATACTGATTCTTCTTCAGAAAGTTTTTTCTTTTCTACATTTAAAAAATATAAAACAAAAATATCTTATTTTTATTTGTCCTCTCTTCTCAAACATCAAGCAATAGCTACAAACAAGAAAACTAATTTGATTAATTAAAAAAAACCCTAAATCACCAGAATATGAATGGAAAAAAAGTGGGAAATTTAGACAGTCAGTATTTGTTTTAGTTTGTTCAACTGTTCTTTCTCTTTCTTTCTTTTTTTTTTTCTTTCTTTTGCCAGTTGTTTTATCTACATGCAAATGGTTAGACATTCAAGTCTTCTCGGATAAGGACGGAAAACCATAGGTCCCGTCTAACAGCTCTTTTACTGTTCTGATTCTTGTGGGATATAAAAGAACCCACACTGCTGTTCGAAAAGAGTAGGAGGCGTAGATCCCGGTGGTGTAGTACAACCTTCCATGGGCAGGGTAGGTAATGAAGGGGTTGACAGCAATTTGGACGTTAGTCCTGTTTTATTAACTGTCACCGTGTTGACACACCGTGGCGAATTTCAATAAAGTAGGTCTTTCAGTTGTTAAACGGCTAGATCAAGCAATCAAAGTGCGCTTCGCCTTTTACAGAGAAAAATCTTGATACTCTGTTGTATAATTGTTCTTCTTTGCCCAATAGTTAACATACATTTCCCTGGTGTTTACTTGTAAATCATCTTCATGTGTTATGGGGCGACATGAGACACAGGCTGCATAACACCACGGTTGTTTGAAGATATTGTTTCGAGGGCTAGCAACTACTATACTAGCTATAGCTATCCCTAAGTGCCAACGAGTAAGGATTTTACCTGTTAGCGCGCGCTGTTCAGTTTGTTAAGAAAGCTCATGAATTACCGTAATTTATTGCGTCACAAAAGTTACCTTACACTACCTTATGTTATTCATTCTGCCTTGGAACTTTTGCGCACGGCTTTATTATGCTGCTGCATCGCAGCCTCGCGTCTTCCCGAGGTTGCTCGTTGGCAATTAAGAAATAAATTAAGTTAAACTAAACCTTACTTCATTACCATCATAGTCATCATCATCATTTACAATATTATTGTTATTATTATTATTATCGACTTAGGTCACTCTTGGTGTACGCATTGGCAGTATTAGTTCTTGATATTAATTAATCAATTAATTGGCTTTCCGAGGGAGGGGGGGGGGGGGGGTGGTGGGGTCCGAAGGAAGGGGGCTCTATAGGGTTCTAGGGCGGGGAGAAAAATAGAGGAGTTTGCTCGCTGGTTACCCGCAACCTCAGAGCCCTTCTCAGAGTGTGTGCAATTGCTATAAGGGGCTCCTTTCTGTAATACGTAAACATGGACATTTAACGCATACCCGATCCAGCTACCGCCTCAAATCGTAGCTTACAACCCCCAAAGCTCTAATAATCACAGCTACAAAGGCTTATCTCTGGTAACAAAGAATTCAACACATTTTTTCAAACCTTGGTTCTTTGTTCCTATCAAATGAAAAGTTAAGAGGAAAAGTGGCAGAGTACACAACATCAGACATCCCATGGCAATGAATGGAAGCTTGTAACCACCAATCTGATTAAACAGACATAACAAACTGATTAATAATGGTAATAGGACTGAGTGGATTCCACTTCGGTCTGCGATCATACAAGTGAGTTAGTAAATCGGGCGACCAGGTTCCAGGAGTTCGATTTGTTTAATCACGAGAATGATTACAGACCGAATTGGACGACACGGATTTCTGTTGCCAATTAATCATAACTAAAACGCAATTTGTGATATTTCCAGCTTTTTTAACTTTAAAACTCGAGATATTTCGAGAGATTTTTGCTAGGAGTGAAGAAAAAACCCATTCAAGTGGGCGCGCGATTCGCGCACTATCTAAGTACTTAGGCATAGCGTACTGTAATATTAATACTAATATCAGGGTAGCTGATAGCCAATCACACAGAATATTGTTATAGTTATGGATAGAATGAAATCAACTCCTCCCCACACTTTAAGCCCTAGGTCTGATTTAAATCACAATTGCCAAGGGCGTAGCAATTTTTTATACTATGACAGTACGTGGGAAGACTAAAGAAAGGTAAAATGAAAATAAATTGGAAATACTGCTCAGTAAAAGCAACCTATTCTATCCACACCGAGCTAGCTCAGTTAATAGGAGACCCGGAGACGAACGTTAAACAAAAACAGCTTCGACCATGATGGGAGGTCGTGGCCTCTTCAGTATTGGGAGGACCACCCACCAAGTTCCTTTAAAAACTTTTCAGCCTATGCTGGCTGTGCTTACAACTTGCCTCAGTTCAGATTACGTAGTAGAAACGTGAAGTTAAGCGTTTCAATCATATATCCTTCATCCTTCCCAATCACTTTAAAAGGACGTATTGAACGAACCCCCACTGCTTTTCGCAAAGATCATCAGACCTAAACCCGAAAGTGTTGTAGTAAACGTACATGTACCGTATTTATTCGAATAAGCGCCCAACCTCGAATTAGCGCCCACCTCTATTAAGCGCCCATACTAGAGGCAGAAAGAGTTAATAGTCGCCCAACCCCTCCCCCTTCCACTCAACCTCAAATAAGCGCCCACAACCAAAACCCACCCGGCTTCCCCCTCCCACCCCCAAAAATGAATAAGTACTTATAAGACTTCCCCGAAGACGAGGTTTTCTTCAGAGTATTGATCATTTACATCTTGGCGTTTTGTTCTTACCAATTATTGTCTTTTGCTGCAAAATAAACATACTACACTATTGCTGAAAACGATGAAATTTAATGAGCGCCCAGCCTCGAATAAGTGCCAACCTTGAATAAGCGCCCACTCTCAAGGTCAAAAAAATTAATAAGCGCTCAGGGTGGTTAATCGAATAAATACGGTACATCTCATTCAGGGGTTTTGCTGATTTTTTTAACTTTGTAGTAAACTCCGAGACCTACTGTTACGACACTGTTACTGTATCAAACTCGTAAATCAAGTACAATTCATCAGATAAACCTACCGGCCGAAGAAATCCTCCAATTGCGGGGCCGATAGCAGTGCCAGCACCAGTAAAACTTTCCATTATGCCCTGTTTTAGAATGTGAGAAATTGTAATATGTGCTATTTTGGAATTTTTAAAGCTGACTCTAAGACTTTCAGTAGTACTCATAAGCATTTTATTGCGGTAGAATCAACCAAAGTTTAAGAGCTGTCGCCAAGAGACTTATCATTTCCTCCCATAAATGCCAAAGACAGCTTTAATCAAATCTCTATGCGCGAGAACATGCATAAGGCAGCGGGGAAAGAGGATTTTTATTATACGTTATTGTAAAGTTCAGATATAACGCGAACTCTAATTGGTTGAATAAGCGTGCTTTATGACAGCATACAATACGGAGCTAAAGCAAGTTTGTTTTGAATATTAGAAAGAAAGTTGTGGGGAATTTAACGAATTCTTTATCATAAAACAAATAAAGAAGCCGGGACTGTGCTCTGTTTCTGTTGTAATGCACTTAAAGAAGAGGATAGAGCGCTCAAGAAGTAAGGAGAAACACTCGACGACGTCTCGTTTCCCCCCCCCCCCCCACACTTGTTTCGTGCTCTAGCCGCTCCCTGCACATTTTACAACAGAACAGAGCACATTCAAGGCTTCTTTATTCGTTAATTTCAGCAGTTTCTCTTCACTCCTTCAACAACGAACGAACGTGTGTCGAGAAAGAAAGCGGGCCCCACCCCTCATCTTTTGCTCATAGACTACCCCGAGGCGACTGGATCTTACGGTGTTCACCTTAATGAGCTCATAAAGGGATAAAATTTAAGCTTGAGGATATTCTGAGCTTAAAAAACGAATAAGTAATAAAACGTTAATGCATACCGCAACAGTTGACAATTCTTCGCCGGAATACTCTTCCATTGCTATGGCAAATTTGGCCGTTAGAAGTGCCGCTGCTGCGATAGCGGACACAATTCTGAGGCTTAGACTTACTAACACGAATGTCACTGCATCAGACGTCAAACCACCCAGTCTGTGAGAAACACAATATTATTGCGCGTGCTAATTTAAAAAAATGTTTGTGGTAGTATTAAAACGCTCCAGTCATATACCATCCCATGGCACAATCAAGATTTGTCTTTCTTAATTCTTCCTTAGCTAAGATCATATGCGTGTCTTCCTACTTTTTACTTGTAAATAGTTCTATTGTACATTTTTTTTTAGCTTTTTAGTTTTAAGTCGGGACGCGCGGTTCGATTCCCTGGCAAGGCTTTGCTCTCTTTTTTCACCGTTTTTTCCTACTTCTTTTATTAATATTTCACGAATTTTACGCTTCCCCTCCCACCTTAAAAAGTTTGTGTCCCTTTTTTTTAAGTCCCCCGAGCCTAAAGTTAACGTTTATGTTTTAATCCCATCTTATGGTCAGCAGCCATCGGGCATAATGGCCGCATTCTTTCTAGCTCTGCCAGACTTCATTTGATTTTTCTATTTTTTCTGTTTTTTTGACTTATTTTTTAACAAACAACTTAAGAACTAAGTTATACATAACTTTAAGGGACACAATCACAGTTTATCTGCACGTGCCCTTCTCCTCTCCTTCCTATATACAATGTGATTTCATTTAAGTGCTGTAATTTTGTATTGTATCCGTTTTCTTTCCTTGTAAATTTTATTTGTTACTTACTTTTTCACCTTATATCTTATTCTGTATTATCATCTGCTAAGGTTCGGAGAAACAAATAAAATGAAATGAAATGAAATCTCATTTTCAGAAACTTCAGAAAACAGTTATTTCATCTGGCGCAGATTCCCTGGCACTTTCTATCTCGCTACTGTAACCATAAATTTCGGTTATAGTAACTTACCCAAATAAGCTCAGAGACGAGCTACCAACAATAATACCGGCTACAAGAACACGACGAGGACCACATTTGGCCACCTGAAAGAAAGAAAGCGGTATATATAAATCTAACTATGCCGGTTAACCTCTTACTGTGTTAAGCACTTGATAGGAGCTTGGGCATAGGCCTTGTTTACGCCGTTTTGTGTAGTGAGTGTTCAAATCATAATGGATATATTTATGTGTCGGACAAAAAAAGATGGTAAACGTTGAGTGTCAACACACCCACATTTCCATGATTCTTTGTCAGTGTTATTCAAGAAATACTGCGCTTTGTGTGTTTTGAAACTATAAATATGATCATTGTTAATACAATAAAGACCTCAGATGACGAATGTTATCGTTTCCGACTTTTCAAGCTCCATTTTCTCTTGGCTCTATTTAGCAGGCATTAACAGGCATTTGAGACTAGCACAGGTAGCCTGCATAACAGGTGTTACTTTTTCGCGTTTTTCAGGCGAGCGAATGGAAGCGCGAAACGAGCCGGAGGAGCGCCAGACACGCTCGACGCCCATTCTGCACGTGTTTCCCATCGCGCGTGTCCAACTATGATAAATCCAACACACTTAGGTATCATAAACACCCCATCCTTTGGTGACAAGGGTGGATTAATAATAACACATGAAACCTGAGTAGAAGTAGCCTGCGAGAGCATCCGGTTTTTTCGGCTTTAGAGAAGCGACGACCGGAAATACGTCTGCAGCTCGCAGGTAGAAGCGGTCGCCCAAAATTCAGCCCGGTCAAATGGACAAAAGAAACTCCATGCAATCAAATTCAAACTTCAGACCGCGCAAAATATGAACTTGGGCGTGTGTACTGCTTTAGTTTTGGATGTGGAAAATTTTCCTGCAAATTTTTCCGCCCAATTTTAAACATTGCTTCCGGGCTGAAATTCACCATCTAATCGGCCGCTCAAAAAGCGTTTTAGACCAGCATCAAGTGCAACCTTTACAAGTTGTACCTAAGGAGAGCAACCTATTTGTGAAGAAATCCTGTTTAAGCATCCTTCTGCCTCTACCCCATATAAAGTAATCCGAGACACAGTGTAGATTCTGGATTCCATGTACAGGATTCCGGAATGCTTGTCAGTGGAACTTGGACTCCGGATTTCAATCTTTAGCGGGATTCCGGATTCCTTGAGGTGGATTGCAGATTTCAGGATTCCAGATTTATCAGATTTCGGAATTCGGGTTAACAGTGGGGCAGATCCTCCACCTTGTCCATTAAAAGCCACTTATGGAGTATATAAATTCAGGTGCAGTTTTGAATTAGACTGGTTACATACACAGTAAAACAGGGAAACAGTGATCCCACTGGGTTGATCGTTACTTACCAGGCGTCCAAAAATTGGTGAAGAAAGGACAATCACAAGTGGATAACTTCCAAAAATAAATCCAACCACAGAACCCGTTGCTCCTCTGCGCTGCGCCTAAAATAATAGTGTTCAGTAGAGTCAAAATTTGGCTTCACCTTATATTACTGCATGGGAAATAGGTTCGTTATTTAATTGTTAACTGTTGTTGTTTTTACCGTAACCAGTATTTAGGGTTAAACCAGTGTTTGTGGTGAAAAATTACTTATTCTGAACTGTGCAAGTTATATATGTGTGAGAAAGGGAATTCGGAGATTTTGTTTTTAATTTTCAACCAAATTCCAAAAAAAATTCTTTTTAAAAAAAAATTGAATTTTTTTCTGACCCTCTTCAAAGGTTTGGACCTTGGTGTGCGCAGTAGCAGATTGTCACCAGCACATTCGAGGACCTCTGTTATGAAGTCTAGGTGGTTCAGCCCAACTATCACACCTTTGATGCCAATCAATTCAAGGGAGATCAAAAACGATTTTTCACACAAACCGCGGTACGTAAAACTTACAAGCTCTTTTATGTACCTCTTTAGAAAAGAAGGGCGATAGCACTGAGAAAGCCCCAAACACTATGAGATTGATAAGGCATAGCGGTGCCAAAAGAGCCATCTTGACCATAGTCGATTTAGCTTTGCGTTGCTGTTGTTGGGGAGGAGTTTCCAGGATATCACGTACATCATCCTCTTGCACCGGTGATACTTCACCTATTTTTATCTTACTACTCTTCGCATCGTTCTGTAGCTCTGTTGCGGGGCTTACCGATGATTCTTTAGACTTTTCTGCGATCTGTTAAAAGCAAAAGTGATAACTCGTTTGCACGCATGGCTGACCACAGGTGGCCCAAGCGTAATATGGGACACCAGTGGCGTAATATGAGAGTTTGTATGGGAAAATCAGAGTTTGAAACTTAGATGAAATAAATGAAGTAAAAGCGATAAAAGTTATCAATAAAGCTCTCTTATTATTACACAGTCAGGTCAGATGATGTAAAAGTACTCAAATCGCGCTGAAACTTCGTGAAAACAAAGACAACGACTCCAAGTAACAATATTTACACTTTATTGATAACTTTTATCGCTTTTACTTCATTTATTTCATCTAAGTTTCAAACTCTATATTTCCCATACAAACTCTCATATTACGCCACAGGTGGCCCATATTACGCTTGGGCCACCTGTGAGCTGACTGACTGGTATCACACCGAGGAGGCCTTCCCCTTATAAAGCAAACGTAGGCCCCATCTGCGGCCGGGGTGGACTACTATATTTGAAATTTACGGGGATGCTCGTCGTCTCGTATAGGAGTAGAAATTACAGAGTTTGTTTTTTCTTAGAGCGTTTATGTCGGAAAGCCGATAAAGCTATGCCAGAAACAAATGCCCTGATATTATGTTAGAGTATAGCCTACGGAAAACTGACGCGTTATTTATTTTATTTTGTCTTTTTTTCGCGTTTTTTATGCGAAGGAAGTCAAGCGCGAAGCGAGAGAGGATCGCGAGACAAATGCTTCGGGGAAAGGCGCATTTATGGTTTCCTTTTTATAGGGGCAAGCTTGAGCCACGCCCTGATTGGCTTTTTCGTTGAGCATCCCCGTCTACTTCATATAGGAGTCCCCCTTACGGGGGCCACTGGTCCGGGGGGACAGGTTGGATCCGAAATCGGGAAAGTGGGGAAACTCATTAACAAGCACTAAATCAAACAACAACAGTAATTAATAACAATTTGAGTGTTTATGATGGGCTACGTCTGTTCGTTCACCTTGTTTGAAGCACTGGCTGGCAAAAACCTGCAACCAAGATGTTGTTAAGAAATCGCTTATTTGAAACATTGACTGAGGGAAGAGACTTTCAGATCTGCTTTTCTTGTTTCAAAATGCCTACTAGAGGACATTGTTCTTTATATCTGAGTAACATCAATTTTACTTGACCTTGAGAATTTTAATGGACAGTCTTAGGAATACGAAACTCACTCTAATATCTCTTTTTCTATGGGAAATTCTTTCTTTTCCCTCGATTGTAAATCCATCTACAGTCAAACCTTCTTGTGCGATCATCCCTTGTAAGTGACCACGTCTCAAAGCGATAACCTTTCCATAACACAAAACATTTTCCAATCAAAGCCTTGTTATAGTTGGTACCTCTAATAAACGACCACTTCTGGTGAGTGGAAGCGGCCACTTTCTAGGGCGACCTTTTTACAATTTTCCATGTGGTTTAAACTTTTGTAAGAGACAAATTTAAGCTTGATCTAATCTCTTTGTTTCTTTATTTTATTACGCTGCAAAGAGGTCTAAGAGGTTATGTCGCACCTCATTGGTTTTCCATGAAAAGGTGTGAACATCTATCATGACTTGAAGTACGTACATAATAAACATTACTGAAAACTTTGCGTGAGATTCAACACCATTCAACTATCAGACGGAGAGGAAAAGGGACCTGAACCGTGACTATAACGAATAACACTGCGGTCAAACGGAGACAAGACTGCGCGAATTTTCCATGTTTCAGTCAATTCATTCCCTCCCTTCCTTAATATCAAACAGTATCAAATAAACTTGGATTTGTGGGAGTGGCATAGTACCTTTTGCAACAGAAGGCCACTGCATGTTATGCAGCGTTCAAACTTGGTGCTAGGGCACGGTACCCGCGGCCGAGTGCGGTACTCACTGGGCACTAACGTGAACTCACCCTCACCCACCCTAGAATTCGGGCACGTTCGAGACCTTCAGTGTACTCGAGCAAAAAAGTGGGCACTGAGTCCCTGTTAGCACATCGTTTTTGTTAGTTCTTCGGCATTCCACTTCTTTGTATTCGTTGCTAAGCTCATGTTTCAAAATGGTGTTTGGCAGGGCGAAATGGGATACCTATGAACACAGGACTTCACATATCGGTTACTCAAGGTGTGAACACAACAGCATTTTGTACCTGTACCCAGGCACTGGTTCCCGAGTACCAAGTGTGGACAGCTCCTTAGTGTATTTCCATGGCTACAAACACTTCACTTTCGAGTGGTACAAGATATGATTGACAACACTCTTTAAAGTGTAAAACGTTGCCACCGTAGTCACTCTAATTCCAAAAAATGCTCAAAATTATGCCTGCTGAAATCCGACAGACCATATCACGTGAATCTTTCATATTGCCGGCTGGACAGACATACACAAACAGCAGTTAGCTCCGTGGAAGTTAAAATAAATTGAATATACTCGATACTAAAGTCAGTCCAACAACGAGCTGAGCGCTAGCTGGATTTATTTCTCAGTGGTCCCTGGTATAATTCCTTGACCAGGCACTTGCAAAATTTGCCTCCCACTAGATGAGTTTTTGGTTATATAATTTTTATCAACAACTCCTTACCAAAACCTCTCTAAATACGAACACCTCTTCCGGGACAGTTGTCTTAGTTCGAAACATGGCAACCTTGGTACAATTCCTACATCATGGAGACTTCATGATGATGCGAACACCCCTAAACTGTGGACATCGCTTAGCTTTGTCCCCTTGTCATGTTCGTGTTAACATTAGCGAGGTGTTTTGCTGTCGTTCATATAAACTTGCTTTATCAACTAAATTCACTTCAAAAAGCCTTTACATTTGGATCGATTTTAATTTTTAGCGAAAAAATACTTAAGATCCTACATTTTTTGATATCTCTAAACTTATTTAAGGCATGAAACTGATATCCTTGATAAGAGGATCTCATCTTGAGAGAAGCTTAAGTAGCTAGCTGATGGCAAAAAGATTGTTGCTTGTGCGAGTTCCTTTCTTACCCTAATACTTCTTATCATTAGACTAGGTGCTTGGGAGGTTTATAGCAACAATATTTTAACCAACATAACATTACGTACCAGCCCATTGCGTCTAGATCCAGCCAAAATACAAATGACTTCCATCCATATACATTGAATATAAGCAGTTTAGAAAGGCTCGACGAGCTAGTTCTGCAAAGCAACAAGGGCGGATGCCACGGTAAAAATGTTGAAGTTTCTTTGTGACTCTCATATAACGCTAAGACGGCTATGCATTAAAAGAATAGTTTTTAAAAAAAAAAATACCTACTGTAGGAATAAGTTCGTCCGGCAACGAGCCTGTTATATAAAGCAGAAAGAGGAGGCGAGACCCTACAAAAAGATACAGTTTTCTTAGCATATGATACTGATTAACAATTAATTTATGGCCGTTTAATTATTCTGAGAGCAGATCGGCAACAAATGAATAGTCAAATCGTTAGTTTTGTTTGTTTAGCACGCGTACGTCGTTATGCGTTCATATAGAGTGTGATGCAGTTTTACTGATTCATTTATAGACCGTTTCCTTGCTCGCCGGCGATGTGTGGTTGGTACATTCTCAATCCAGAATTTTCTTAGGCTAGTACTTTTTTCTGGATTTTTCCGTGATTTTTTAGCTGATGTAATTTATTAACCTAAGGGTTCTTTTGCTTTTTTTAAATTTACTTTTCAGCACCTTTATTTTCGATGTCTCTTATTACGAAACTGGCTTTGTGAATAGAACAATTTTTGCATACCTTTGTAGCTTTCACCTCGACTTTAACTTTCATCAGTATTTTTCACGGAACAGCCACTATCCTTGATTTAACAGTATTTAGCTGATTTCCTCGCGTTTTAAGACAGTTTCATGGCAGTTGATATTCCTTACTATGGCAATCGATACTTCCTACCTTCGACAATAAGAACTTTTTCAGTGCTTGGATGTCTGTAATTTTTTTACTATTGTTATAACAGTGTACTCCATTTTAAATTGGGGTACTGATGTGCCCATGCACGTGCACAATAAATAGAAAATTTTTAACATCTTTTAACCAATCACTTTCAGCGAACTTGCCTTTCTGTAAAGAAACTGCCTGTCACAATTTTCAACAGACTATAATTGAAGTGCCCTTGTTATTAAGTTAGTGTTTAGTATTCATGTGCAGTTAAGCATTTTTGGCTTAAGTTTCACAAATCATGTGAAAGCTTGGAGTCAAGGTTGATTTTATTGAGAATTCAAACAAAAAAGGGCGCGGTCCTCCAAACCAGGCCATTCCCCCAGGTAAGAAACTAAGCCCCAGGGAGGACTCATCCTTTTTATGAATGAGATTAGCTATCAGCCATCAAATGACAAAACATCGAGCCTTCATGCGTCAAAAAAGGGTTCTTTAAACCATCACTGATCAGAAAACCGTAAAAGGGCCACATACGTCCCTCTCCTTTACTCCTTTGTTTCCTTTTTTTTGTGTCTGGAACGGCAGAAAGTGTCTGTCTTGGAATAGTGTCCTTCTTACAAAAACTCAAAACAATAACTGAAGAACAGCAGGGACCAACTCTACGTGTCCATTTTAGGGAGGTGTCTGCCTTATAGAGGGGCAAAGAAAATGACTGAAGTGCAACAGAAACCAACCCAAGGTGTCGGTTTCAGAGGGACGTGTCCATCTCGTAGAGAATTAAAGAATATGACTGAAGAGCAGCAGGGACCAACTCTTGGTGTCTGTTTTAGGGAGGTGTCTGTCTTATAGAGGGCCAAAGAATATGACTGGAGGACAGCAGGGAGTAACTTTAGGTGTCCCTTTTTAGGGAGGTGTCCACCTTATAGCGAGTCAAAGAAAATCACTGAAGAACGACAGGGACCAACTCTAGAGTTATCCGATTTAGGGAGACGTCTACTTTATAGAGAGTCAAAGAAAATGATTGACGAACGGCAGGGACCAACTCCAGGTGTCCGCCTTTTAGAGCCAGACTGCGAGAGATATTCCTCTGTTCGCATTTCTTCGTGTACCAGGGCACGGAATTTACACAAAAAAGGCGGGAGGCTGGGTACTAGTTGTATTCAAAATGGCGGCGTCTTCCAGCGGGAACAGTTTACCGCTTGTTTTACGAATTACATACGATGAACTGGTCGCTTATGCGGATGAGTTAGAAAAGAAGAAAGATAAAAAACAATCTAAAAAGAAAAGCCACGAAAAGAGTAAAGAAAAGGGGCTGAAATCAGAGAAAGAAGTTGACAAGAACGGTTCTTCTGACGTTAGCGGAAAGTATTCCCCGAAGAAAACTGAACAAAGAGAAGAATGCGAGACTATTAACGTAAGCAAGCGTAATAAACAAAAAAGTAAAGATGTTTCAAAGAAAGATGCAAAGAAGGATAAAAGGAATTCAAAAGAGTCGAAACCAAAGCGAAAATCATCTGTCGAAAAGGAGGATAGCGCGGTCCCGGACAATGGTACTGCTACCGACGACAAGAAAAAGGCTAGTGGGTCTAAACAAAAATATA